>PJEM01007115.1:83173-100778 GCA_004023845.1 Helogale parvula | reverse complement strand
TCTACGTATGGGTGAAATCATACAATATGTGTCTTTCTCTGACTGACTTATTTTGCTTACCATAATACCCTCCAGTTCCATCCGCGTTGCAAATGGCAGAATTTCATTCTTTCTCATTGTCAGGTAGTAGTCCATTGTATATATAAACTACATTTCCTTCATCCATCAATTGATAAACATTTGGGCTCTATGATTTGGCTATTGTTGAAAGTGCTGCTATAAATATTGGGATACATGTGCCCCTATGAATCAGTACTCTTGTATCCTTTGGATAAATTCCTAGTAGTGCTATTGCTGGGTCGAAGGGTAGTTCTATTGTTAATTTTTTGAGGAACCTTCACACTTTTCCAGAGTGGCTGAACCAGTTTGCATTCCCATCAACAGTGCAAGAGCGTTCCCATTTTCTCCACATCCTTGCCAACACCTGTTGTTTCCTGAGTTGTTAATTTTAGCCACTCTGACCTGAGTGAGGTGGTATCTCAGTGTGGTTTTGATTTGTATTTCCCTGATGATGTGTGATGTTGAGCATCTTTTCATGTGTCTGTTGGGCATTTGAATGTCTTCTTTGAAAAAGTGTCTATTCATGTCTTCTTCCCATTTCTTCACTGGATTATTTGTTGTTCAGGTATTGAGTTTGGTTAAGTTCTTTATAGATTTTTGATACTAACCCTTTATCTGATAAGTCATTTTCAAATATCTTCTCCCATTCCTTCGGTTGCCTCTTAGTTTTATTGATGGATTCCTATGTAGTGCAGAAGCTTTTTACCTTGATGAGGTCCCAGTATTTCATTTTTACATTTGTTTCCCTTTCAGACACATGTAGAGTAAGAAGTTGCTGCAGCTGAGGGCCTGACCCATTTTTAAGGAAAGTGTGTAGCAATGAACCAGACTAGCCAACAAGACACCATATTTGATACTGATTTAAATATGTATGTATATGTAAATGTGCTGTAAACAAGTGGAATTTGAATTTTAAAAAATAGTATTTAGCACCCCAAAATTCTTAGGTATAAATCTGACAAAATGTTGCAAGATCTGTATGAGGAAAAATAAAAAACTCTGATGAATGAAATTAAGAACGAAATAGAGTCCATGTTCATAAATAGACTTAATGTCGTCAAGATGCCAATTCTTCCCAACTTTAGAGTCCATGCAGTCCTAATCGAAATCCCAACAAGTTCCTTTGTGAATATCAACAAATAGATTCTAAAGTTTCTATTGGGAGGCAAAAGACTAGCCAATTCAATACTGAAGGAGAAGAATAAAGTCAGAACACTGACACTACTCGACTTTAAGACTTAGTGTAATGCTACAGTAATCAAGACAGTATGGTACTGACCAAAGAATAGATTGATCAGTAGGACAGCATAAAGAGCCCAGAAATAGATCCACATAAATATTGTCAGCCAATATTTGACAGAGCAGCAAAGGCAATTTAGCAGAGCAAAGATAGTATTTTCAACAAATGGTGCTAAAACAATTGGACGTCCACATGCAAAGAAAATCTGACCCAGACCCTACATCTCATTCACACAAATTAACTCAAAATCAGTCACAGACCTAAATGTAAAGGGCAAGACTATAAAACCTGTAGAAGATAACATAGGAGAAAGTCTAGATGGCATTGCGTATGGCAGTGACTTTTTAAATACAACACCAAAGGCATCCATGAAAGAAATAACTGATAAGCTGCGACTCATTAAAATTAAAAACTTCTGTACAGAAGATGTCAAGAGAGCAAGAGAATAAGCCACAGACCAGGAGAAAATACTTGCAAAAAACCTCTGATAAAGGACTTCTCCAAAACATACCAAGAATTATTAAAAACTGAACACACAGAAAAAACCTGATTAAAAAAATGGCAAATAGCATATGAAAAGATGCTCCATATCATATGTCATTAGGGAAATGCAAATTAAAACAACAATCAGATGCCAATACACATGTATTAGAATGGCCAAAATCCTGGACACTGACAATGCCAAATGCTGGCAAGGATGCGTAGAGCAATAGGAACCTTGATCCTTGCCGGTATGAATGTAAAATGGAAGACATAGTGGTTTCGTACAAAACTAAACCTGCCGTACGATCCATCAGTTGCACTCCTTGGTGTTTATCCAAACAAGTTGAAGACTTCTATCCATACAAAAACCTGCCTTTCACACATTTCTGAAAGACAGAAATCTTGCCTTATTTTGCTGTGAAACCAAAACTGCTAAAAGCAAACAAAAAAATCTGACCTAAAAATAGCCATTTTTAGGAAATTGTTTTATTGACTTGGACTCAAACTAGGAAATTACATAGTCCATATTGTCTAATTTTATTTTCGAGTATGTGTGAGCAGGGTGGGGAGAGAGAGAATCCCAGGCAGGTTTCATGCTTGGAGCTGTGAGTCATGACCTGAGCCAAAATCCAGAGTAGGGCACTTAAGCAACTGAGCCACCTAGGTGCCCCTATATCATCTAATTTCTAAAATAGTTGACCTGGTACAGCACAGGTTTAAACTGATGAGTCTGTTTATACATGCATTTAAAAAAAAAAAAATACAGCACTGTCAATGTATTTTTTCATAATTTCTTTAGTGTTTTGTTCTCTATCTTTAAGAATACAGTATGTAATACATCTAACACAGAAAAGGTGTTATTTGATGCTTATGTTATTGGCTGTAGTTTATCCTTAT
Organism: Helogale parvula; assembly: GCA_004023845.1. NCBI lineage: Eukaryota > Metazoa > Chordata > Mammalia > Carnivora > Herpestidae > Helogale > Helogale parvula. The sequence goes on along the minus strand of PJEM01007115.1, from coordinate 98,098 downwards.
GTCCATAGGCTTCCGGTCAATAATAGGCTATTAAAAGGTTTTAGGGAGTTAGTGGTCATATGCAGATACTCGACTGTGCAAGGAGTGGGGTGGCATCTTTAACCACGTCCCCCCATATTGTTCAAGAGTCACTTATAATCCATTCCTGGAGATGTTTTCTTTCATGGATCTTTCAAAGAGAAAAACTTTTCTTTTTTTCTCTTACAAGTTTTGTAAATCCTGTAGAGTTTTAAAAATTCTGTTAAAAAGGTATAGTTTCTAAAAATGTGATTGCTTTACTAGGGTCTCAAAATAGAAAATGGAAATTCTAAGTAGCTAAATGTGCTATTGAAGGGGAAGGAAATTGAAACAATTACTAAACTGTGATCTACAGATCATCTATGAATTTCACTTATATTTTCAACTTGGCCCCTCAGTTTCCAGTAACTTCAGATAAAGTGATAATAGGCTGCCAATAAACAACCACATTTGGTAGTTATTTCAAGCTTTTAAGGATTTTGATAACCTGGAACTAAGAAAAGCTAGTACCAAAGAAGGCTTAGTATATAAATTGTCTGGGGAATAGTACTTATTAAAAATAAATGTGTTTTGCTTGAAATTTTAAAAAGAAAGAATGCATCTTAAAACTTTAGCTGTGATGAATTTGGCCTTAGTTTTGGTTATAAACTTGAACTTCAACATTGACAGAGACCAGCGCATGCATTTTATTACTTAAGGGCTCTAGGTGTCCCTAGAGTCAACACAGAAAACATTAGTCATCTACAAAAGCAGCTCAATTTTAAGATTTTTTAAAATATGTAACTGAAGAGATTTGGGACTCTTTGGAGTCTAAGCAAGGGACTCAGCATATCTGGGAAATATTTTGAAAAACCAGAAAATCAGTGGTTGCTTGTGATTAAAGAGGGGCTTGTGGGAATTTGGGGGAGTTGATAGAAATAATCTAAAACAGGTTTGTGGTGATATACAGTGATGGCACAACTTTATACATTTACTAAAAATCATTCAGTTTTAAACTGACAGTGGCTAGATTTTATGGTATGTAATTTATTCCTTTCAGAATCTGGGGTTAATTAGCTGTATTCTATTTGGTGAGACACAAAGTTTTGAAGTTTGTGAGGGGGTGGTCCGTATGAGCTCTTAGAGATGGCTAAAGCACATGCCTTTGACTGTATTTTTGTAGTGCCGTCAGGTTTAGCATAGTGTAGTGGCACCTATGAATGTGTGTTGCATTTGATAATACACACTTGCTGGCCACAAGAGCTTTATCTAAAGGGAAGAGAATTTGAATTAAAACATTGATGGGGAAGGAGGAAAGAACTCCAGAAGTGATTTAGGAAGTATTGTTGGCTTTACAGTTTCTCTAAGAAGTTGCCAGGGTTTCTCATTTAGGAGAGTGTAATGTGAATTGGCCACCAACCAAGAAAGGACATCTAGGAAAGATCAGCATGGAGGCAGGAAGGGTCCATGATAAACCTGAATCTAGCAGCCCTGTGGTCACTAGGGAATAAATAGAGTCAGAAGAACTGGAGCAAGGTTTCATTCAGGCCCCAGCTTGGCCAGTGTCAGGACAGGACTTTATTTCTTCCTCTACCCAGAAAGGTGACAAATTCCTAGTTCAGAAAACTGTCAAGATTAAACGTGGTATGTAAAGTACCAAGTGCACTGTCCGATACAGTATAGAAGCTAAATAATTACTAGGTGTAAGGCAGAGTTTAATATATCCTCCAGATCCCAAGAAGCCTGATTCAGGTGTTACGTCTTAGCTTTTAATGACCTTCCTCCTTAAATAATAATGTGGCACTCTGATTGATACCAGCCTCTTGAGAATTTGGATAGTGAGTCAGTAATAGGTTGTTCCTAGCCCTGCAAAGCTAAGGCTTAACACCTAGAGCCTAATGACCTCACCCTGCACAGGTTTTTCTGCTTCGTATTCTGCTTGGTAAAGACCTTTGAGAGGGATGTTTGACTTGTTTTTGCTAGATTCCATGGCATTCTAACTTATCTTTTTTGGCAAATAAGAACTACATTTTGCAGTTTTGTGTACATATATAGTACTCTATAAATGGAAACCACAACTAGGAATAGTGATTCTGCACAGATATTTTTGGTCTTGGTAATGAATCATATAATTGAATCCAGTAAAAATACTTGGGTAAAAATAAAAAATAGACTGAACTTGAAGCAGGGAAGAGAAAGCATATTAAATCTCCTTACCCCATGTAGGATAAAGGCCAGTAGCAAATGGTCACAGCTACATTGTAATTTTGAATCAAAGATAGAATGATGTCGGGGCGCCAGGGTGGCTCAGTCAGTTAAGCATCGGCTTCAGCTTAGGTCATGATCTCGCGGTTCGTGGGTTTGAGCCCCGTGTCAGGCTCTGTACTGACAGCTCAGAGCCTGGAGCCTCTCTTCAGATTCTGTGTCTCCCTCTCTTTCTGACCCTCCCCTGCTCACGATGTCTCTCTCTCAAAAATGAATAAAACATTAAAAAAATTAAAAAATAAAAACAAAGATAGAATGATGTAGACAAAGAGTATAGTTTTGAAACCCAGTACATTTTCCACAGTAGCATTGTATCTGCCATGACCAATTCAAAAACATCTAGATACTCCTGTACTATGGCTGAAATAAGTTACACTATGAATATTATATTTAAAAGGTTGAAGGAAAATTGGCTTTAAAGTAATGAGTCCCAGAAGCCCAACCGGGGGGTCAGTCACTGCACAAATACTAGTTTTCGGCGAAATACAGAATCCCAGTACTGTGTCTTATGAGGTGGGATGGTAAACCTTGCTGGTGGTTACTTTCTGTAGATGACTGGTATTAAGAAACATGACCCAGTTCACCTCAAGAGCCATTGCATGCTTTGGTTATATGAAGAGTCATAAACTTCTGTGTCTTACAGGGGAGTAACTGTGTGATGCCAAGCGGTGACTGAGCAGACAGAATGACCTCAGGGGAGTTGCAGCTACCACTCGACTCTAGTCATTGTTGCCATATGAGAACGCGTGTCCCGTGTGCCATCTCCCCATTGTTTAAAAAAAAAAAATCCAAGCTCTATCATGAGAAATTTCTCAAGTCTTAAATGGCGACCCAGCTTTTTTTTTTATTAATAAAAAACAGTGTGGGCCACATTTAAACATGTCCACATATGTTTTGTAAGGGAAGGGTTGTGTGTTTTGTTCACTGCTGTATCCCTATGCCACCAGACAAGTTCAGCCTGCTGGCCTCAAATTTGCAACCTCTGACCTTTATGTAACAAATACTGTGTTCTTAAGCATCTAGAAAAGAGAATGCTCTCATTTTAAAGGCTGAAACAATAGTCTTGCCTTCTGTTGTCATTTTGGAAAAATGTAATTAAAAGCTAACTACTATTTTTAAAGTCATGTCATTTTCACCCAGGGTTTATTCATTGACATGTTTGCTTAAGGTGCAGTGGATTTTCTTTCACCAGCCACAGATTTTAATTGCACTTACCATTGTTTTTCATTCTTCTTAAATTTGCGTATCAAAATATTTAATGGAAGTCATAATGATCTTTGTGATAATGACTTTTCTGATGACTTTAGGACTGCCTAATAACTAAGGAAGGTCACAGATGTAAGAAGAAATGAACTTTTTAAATTTATAATAAATTTCCCTCAATTTAAAATGACAGTGGATTCTTATTACAAACATAGATTGTAGTTTTTTTTTCCCACAGTGGCAGCTAGAGCGATCTGCTTGCCATTTTAAATATACGTAATACAAATATTTAAAACAGAGGAGCTGAAAATGACACTGGGAAAAAATTCTTTTTTAATGAGATCTGTTGTGTATTCTTGACTATATCTAGATCTTTTTTTAAAAAAATAGTGTTTAAGGGGATTAATTGGTGTGAATTGAAGGAATTGTGCATATTCACTTTTAACTTTTGAAATCCTAAAGTGTGATTATCCTTGTTTCAGAATTTGGATTCAAAGCTCTTTTTTTCTCCTAGTGTTTCAGCACTTCATTTTTAAGCATAAGTTATGTAATAATGGCTTCTCTTTCTCTTTTCTCTGTTCTTGCTTTCCTAGCTGTATGCCAGGGCATGGAAGAATTTTGGTTTAGGTTGAGTGAACTGCACTCCAGTCATGGTGTTCTATACTTGAATGCTGTGTAACCTTTGATCACTTAATAACCTTGGATAATTTATGAAGTGGGGGGTGATAATCTCACAGAGTAATTGTGATGATTTTGAAATAAGTAAAGCACTTATTGCTCCACAGACTCCGGCCATCACCCCTCCATGGTTGTAGAGGTGTCTGATGACCACAGCCACCCCATGCTCTTGACCAAGACTTCCCCCTTCTCGTTTTCTGATCGCCCCTTTTCTACTCTTCGAATCATCCCACTCATGCCCCTCAAGTCTTTCTTCAAATTATACGTACTCAGAATGTACACTTAAAACTTAGGCTAAGCCTTTCTTAGGTCTGTGCCTGTGCTTCTCATTACTCAGTTTCTGATACTCCACTTTCTTCATGTATTTTTCATACCAAACAAAAGAGAAGTAATATTATTGTTCTGGCCTTGCCTAAGCATGTTTGCTTCCTTGGCTCACTGTTTCTAAACGGTTATTAGCTTGGTTTGCCTGTTTATTTGTTCAGTGCATGGACTTTGGATCCTTTAGCACAGCGTCACCTATTTCCCATAATGAGTACCACTACAAAGCAGAGATCACATATATGTATTATTTATATATACATCTCTATGTGTATTTATAAATGGTTCTCTATGACCCCCACCAGGTAGATACCAACAATTTTTTTTAATCATAATGCTTTCTTGTGCTTTTCCATTTGCTCCTAGGTTTTAAGAACTTCAGCTATAAAAATGGGCAGAATTTTCCTTGATCATATTGGTGGTACCCGTCTGTTTTCTTGTGCAAACTGCGATACAATCCTGACCAACCGCTCAGAACTCATCTCTACTCGGTTCACAGGCGCCACTGGCAGAGCATTTCTTTTTAACAAGGTTGGTGGGAAAACCAGTTCCGTTTCGTAAGTGGGTTGAGTGAATATATTTGACAGCAGTACCAGAATACCCCTCAGAGTTTGGAGATACCAGAAATGAGATCTGTAATCTGCATGTTCAAATGAGTGTCCACTAGCTTACCTTTGGGACCTAAGGAAGGCATTACTAGAATGTGATTTTTTTACCATGAAAGTTTGAAGACTGTGCTACAGTAAGGATAGTCTCCATTGCTTTAGAAAACATTCAGTGTAAGAACTTAGTAGGGACTTCATGGACTGTGGAAGAAAGGGTAGAAATACCGCTATACCCATGTCACTGATTTGTCCTTATGGGGGGATAGCTGCATGAAGCTTTCATAGCTGACAGGGCAACTGGATGATGATCAACTGACCAGCTTCCCTTGCTCTAATTTATGCTCACCAGTCATCCTTCTGATTATGTTGTGGCTTATGGCATGCCAGCGGGAAGAGCATTTCCTGATTTACAAATTAATGACAAGTCTGCCTGCTTCTAATTTCTGGCTTGCTTTACAATTGGTTGAGTGATTCTGCCTCCTGGAGTCTAATGTGTACTAGCGGAATTGAATTTCCAAATCTTTTAGGCTAAGGGATGGAACTAGTCTCAGGTGCTGCTCTTAAAAGGTCAGCTAAACTTCCGCAGTGGACACCCCTCTGTTCCACTTAGAAATAGGCTTTTCTCTCACAGAATTATAAGTGTATACCCTTGACCTTTTTTTAGGTGTAGAGCAGGAGTTGGTACACGTGGCAGGCCAGTGGTCCGTTTTTGTAAATAATGAAACACAGCCATGCTCCTCATTTATGTATTGTCTGTGGCTGCTCTTGGGCTACAGCAGAGCTAAATGTTGGCACAAAGATCACATAGCCTTCAAAGCCAGAAATAGTGACTCTCTGGCCATGGACAGAAGAGTGAAGTGTAGAGGACTGTTGGATGTTCAGAATCCTTGGAAATTGTTCACACATTATTTGATCCCACTTGAAAACTGTGTCACAGTATATGATCTGTAGTTGGCTTAGTGTGTCCCTGTCGGTCTGTATATAAAATGTATTTCCAGAAACAGAAAAAAACTTTTTTTATGGAATACCTGTTGCATACTAGGTTCTTTTACATCGGTAGCCTTTTTTGAACTCCTCATTGAATGGTGAATGGTAACAGCTGGTCCCAAACTGACATTTTTATGGCTCCAAATTGAGGACCTTTTCACTGCAACACAGAAAGGTAGCTAGCACGTATGAATAATGTGGCTAGGACTGGTATACAGTACAGTAATTCGGGGGTGCATTAGATGTCCAGTGCAATTTCCAGATATTTGCCTTTCCCAGCAGCTTCTAAAAATAGCCCTTGGGTAGGGTATTGTAGGTCTGACTAAAGTACCAACTGCTATTTGCTTTTCTGAAGTTGCACTCACTGCATCAACCACAATAACCTATGCTTTTTCGGCTGGTAACTCACATGGCTGTGCAATTTTGTGTTCCCCCATTTCTTAGGTAGTTAACCTGCAGTACAGTGAAGTTCAAGACCGGGTCATGCTCACTGGCCGCCACATGGTTCGCGACGTGAGCTGCAAGAACTGCAATAGCAAACTGGGCTGGATCTATGAGTTTGCCACCGAAGACAGCCAGCGCTATAAAGAAGGCCGCGTGATCCTGGAGCGCGCTCTGGTGCGAGAGAGCGAGGGCTTCGAGGAGCACGTACCGTCTGATAACTCCTGAAGAACAAAGCTAACTCCATCTCTTCCCAGGTCTCCTTCACTGAAAACAAAAATCTACTTATATACACTGTCACCTTAGCATCAGGGTCGGATTCATGAACTGCAGAACAAGAGGTTGTGAGAATCTAAGATGGAAACTTTCTTTCTTTCTTCCTTTTTTTGTTTTTGTTTTCTGTTGGTTTTTAAATTTCAGTTTTCCATCCAGCAGCAGTGTATAGAGAGAATATTATGCAGATGCTGTTAATTTTTTTTCCCCCTGTGTTTACATCCTGAGGCAGAATAGTCTGTCTGCAGCTACACGATGGGCTATGTGAGGGAAAAAGTCTGGGCTATTAGAGTGAAAAAGTGTGTTGTATGTAACTTTTGAAAGGAAAATGTGTCAAGAGCATGGTTTTTAAACTCATTTGGGCTTCATTTAAAAAAATTTTTTTTTTAAAACCCAGTTATTTCACTTGATTTGCTAGCTTCAGGGAAGAGATCCGAAGTTGTGACCAGCGCTAAAGGTTCAGTGTTAGTATGGCTTGTGCTGGCCCCCGTGCCATATTCTTGTTGGAGATGAACCATAGCACCAGAGCCCACCTGTCCTTGTCAGTCTTGACCCAAAGATGTCACCAGTCCTAGTTATTTGTCACCACGTAATTGGTGTTGATTGGAAACTTTTCCTGAAATGGGGCAGAACTGCTTGGTTGTCTTTTCCATGTAACTTAAGCATAGTAATATAAATAAAGTGATAGTTGGATGTTTTTGGTCCTGTGTTGCTTTTAAAAACACCTTTTTAAAAGAGCAGAGTATTTGATAAGTAATTTTCCTGGTAGCGTGTTTTTTTTTTTTAATCTCTTAAGCTAAATTGACTGTGTAGAGATTACTTTGTTGAAAGCATACTGTTGAAACTCCTAGGACCGCATTTAGAAAAGAGTTGAACAGAACGCCGGTGTGCATCCATGCAGAAAGCATTTCATCTGCATCTGTTTTCAAAGAAGGGGGGAAATGAAGGAGCCTATCTAAATTTAGTGCTTTGCAAAGTGTTTTCAGCCTATTCTCATTTTTGTGTTGATTTTGACAAATCTGTAGAACCTAATAGTTTCATCAAAGCACTAGATCTTTGTCATTAGCATTATTTTCTCAGATCTACCCTCAGAAGTTCAGCTATTGAAATTTAAACTGTACTTGGTCCCTTCAAGCAGAAAGGGATCAAATGTGACTCAGGGTGTTATTTTAGCCCCAAATTTACAACATTACGAGGTATTAAAATACAAATGTTTCTTTATCCAAATGATTTCTAGATATTCTAGTATTTGTTTCTGGTGGAATAAATGACATTAAAATTGGCTAATTATTTAAATGTGTGAATGGATGTTTGCGTGCTCAATCTCTAGGTCTTTGTCTAGAAAGGATATTTGACTCAATTAGCAAAGTCTTTCTGTCATTGATATTAGAAGTGACTTCTGAGTACAGTTATGATTAAGTTTCTCTTCTTTGCCTTCGGGCTCTTGGTTAGAGGAGGCATAGTTCTCTGATGAAGTAGATGTATAATACTGCATTTGAGAGAAGTGGGCACAAATGATCTTTCCTTCACCGTGGAATAAATCTTCAAGCTATAAGAACCAGCTTTCCTTCCCATCCATTTCCATACTGGCCTTGGATTATATGCACACCCCTGCTAGGCTGCCTTACCTGCAGCGCTATGTGCATCTGCTGTCACAATAAAGTATATTTTGTCTTGCATTGGTGCAATACTACTTATTTTCCATGGAGTCTAGTAACCGTCTTAGTTTTAAAAAAAATTATTTTAAGTTTATTTTTGAGAGAGACAAGACAGAGCTTTGGTTGGGGGAGGGGCGGGGGGGGTTGAATCCAAAGAAGGCTCCAGGCTCTGAGCTGTCAGCACAGATCCCGACATGGGGCTCAAACTCACAAACTATGTTAACACCTTTGAGTAGCCCTGGCTTTCTTCAGTTAGCAGTGATAAGGTGACATTCTGGCTTAACTTTACCTAATCTACACGAGGAGATACAGAATTTACCAGTGCTAACTTCTGTAATAGGACTTTGCCTCCGGCACTGAAGAACTAGTTTAGTGTATGTGAACAAATAAAATGACCCATCACTAGATTAACTTGGGTGACTGGCAGGTACCACAATGAACAATGAGGTCCTCTATGTCCTCTATGTCCAAATCTTGTATTTGTAGGGCACCTGGGTGGCTCAGTCGGTTGAGTGTCCCAACTTTGGTTCAGGTCATGATCTCATTTGGTGAGTTCGAGCCCCAGCTCGGAGCCTGGAGCCTGTTTCAGATTTTGTGTCTCCTCCTCTCTCTGCCTCTCCCCCCATTGGCACTCTGTTTCTCTCTCTCTCTCTCTCAGAAATAAAACCGTCAAAAAAAAATCTTGTATATGCAAAACTGACAAAAAGCAACAGTGAAGATCAGTCAGATTGGATTGTTTACGGAAAAGCAAACACTTCACTGGAGATGAGAAAGCACTAATGGGAAGGATTTTGCTTTGGGATGAGGAGGTTGACCAAATACAGGGGAGTATACCACGTAATCAGTGGGTCACTTAGGGACGGACAGAGTTAAGCTTTAATATTTGAAGACTCCAGAACCCTTCTTTTAAAAAAAGATTTTTTTAATGTTTATTTTTGAATTTGAGTGGGGGAGGAGCCGAGAGAGAGAGAAAATCAGATACAATTTAGAAGCTGGCTCTGGGCTCCAAGCTGTCTGCACAGAACCAGACATGCAAGATCATGACCTGAGCTGAAGTCGGACGTTTAACCGACTGAACCACCCAGGGGCCCCCAAAACCCTTCCTCTTAATTTTAGGTGACAGTGGCCATGAGTTATTTTGGTTTTAAATAACGAGTGCTTTTATTTAAAAACCTAAAGTAAATATTTTTGGGGTTAAGCATTTGTTAGTGATTATTGTAATGATTTATGTTTTCCTTGTGAATGGCTACTTTGGGATTGGAGGAGAAAACTAGTGGTACCATGTCCGTTTTCTAAATGTACCTGTTTGTAAAAGTCACGTGGGCTGTCTCAACACAGAAGTGGCCCCAGCCCGGGCTGAAATCAGTTCACAGGTAATCTTGATCTGGCAGGATTGGGAAACTACCAGTTGTAAAATATTCAAAGACCTGTTTATGATGGTTCATTTCCACACTGGTTATAAAAAATATCTCACAGTTTAAATAGATATCCACCACCGCATGCCTGTTTTAACACCAGTTTCCCACCAGGAGCCATTTAAAACCTTCTAGGGAAGGTGTGAATTGGGAGTAGAGCAAGACTAAACTGAAAAACTCCTGCTGAAACCTAGCACTTGGCACTGATATGAAAATTATTATTCAAATAAGGCAGAACGAAAAGGAAACAGGATGGATACCCATCTAAAATCGAGTGTGAATTGTATGGCTTCTTTGTTTTAAAATAAAGGGGACTTAACAAAGTGAAGCTTGTATATTACAGTGTATATGTAAAATACAGGTTCCGAAGCCCCGTTAGGATTTTGTGATCCTGGATAACACTCTACTAGGCTTGTGACATCACCTGTAGTCTGATTCCCTGGGAGGCTTGTTAAACTGAATTATGCCCCCATCCCCTCTCCCAATACCGCATTGGTCTCTGAGGTGGAGCCAAAAAATCCGGAGTTTTTACTCGACTGCAAACAACCTGTCTGTGAATACATGACAATCACTATTCAAACTCAAAATATAGTAGTCTCCCATTATCCGTGGTCTCACTTTCTGAGCTATCAGTCACCACCTATGGTTGACCGTGGTCAGGAAGCAGATGATCCTTCTGACAATGTGGCCTCCATCACAGTGCCCTTGCCATGCACCTCACTTCCTCTCCTCAGGTTGGCATTTTATCCTCTCAGATCATCACAAGAGGAAAGGTGAGCACAGTACAATATATTTTGAGAGAAGCCACATTTGTAGAACTTAGTATGTTGTTAAAATTGTTCTATTGTTAATCTACTGTGCCTAATTTATAGATTAAATTTTATCTTTTGTATATATAGGAAAAAACATACTACCTATAGGGTTTGGTACTATCCCAGTTTCAAGCACTGACTGGGGTCTCGGATGTATTCCCTGCAGATAAGGGGGGAAGGGTTCCTGGAATGTATGGTCATAATGTATTACCACCTGGTACAAACGGGTGTTTCTCATAAGAGGCTCACAGAAAAGTAGGAGCAAGAGAAAATAAAGATTAATAAGATTTCCACCTGTTTAAAAACAGTGATCCGTAAAATGAATAATATAACAGATAAACTTTTAAGGAGAGGAAAAGTCTTCCAGGAAAAAGTTTCTAAAAGATCACTAAACTTTGAAGACTCAGTGTCATTTACTATGTATGTGACTTTGGGAAGTATGTGACTTAACCTCTTTTAGAGAGAGTGTGAGCAGGGGAGGAGCAGAGAGAGAGAGAGAGAGAGAGAGAGAGAGAGAGAATATCACAAGCAGGCTCTGCACTGTCAGCGCAGTCAGATGCAAGGCTCAATCTCACGAACCACAAGATCCTGACCTGAGCCTAAATCAAGAGTCAGATGCTTAACTGAGCCACCCAAGTGCCCCTGTAACTTAACCTTCATTTCTCAAGTATAAATTATAAACACAAGTTCTATCTTAAATGGTTCTTGTTAGAACAGTGAAATACTTGGCTTAAAAACCTGTTAAGTATTATGTAATGGTGTGGAAAAACTATGCTTTTTTTCATTAATTCTTCACAACCCTTCACAATTCACTCCAAGTTTACTCTAAATGAAAGAATGTCCAGAAGGCTTTCAAAGTTCTTGAAATCCTTCCTGGTCTCGATATGCCTTTATAACAAATCAGGGCAAGAAATCTGTTTATCAAATGTTATCATCTTGACCTTGTACCTTTCATAGGCAAAGGAATACACATTTTACTTTGCTTTCAAAAATTGCCAACCTCCTATTTTCCTCCTACCATGGAACAAAAGGAAGAAAAGGTAAGTGGCACATTGAATACAACCTCAATGATAAAGTAAATAAGGAAAGAAAAAAATAAAACCTCCATTCCCCCTCCCCCCACCAGACAAGGTAGCTTTCGAGAAGAATCCTGTAAGAATGTTCACTAATAGGTATTGACTGCTTTCCAAACCTAATTTTCATTCTCGTGTCTTGTCTTAACCTATTTTACACTACTGCTATAATAGCATTAGTCCAATTTTTAGAGTCCTAAGATTATGACAAAAATGATTTATATACCAAATCATCTCATTTTAATCCTCTTTTGTGGATTTGCGCCAAAGATAATGAACAAGTCATCGCTTGTCCCTGGCTTTAAAGCAAAGTACAAAGACCAATTCCATCTAATACTTTAGGAAACCTATCCAGAGCAATGCCCCACGTTGGGAAGGGAGGTATTTACGTTCCTGAGGACTGGCCAGAGGCTCTCAGGATCTGGTGCTGTAGGAGAGACCCCACTCAGTGTGCCCCTGGGTTGGGAGGTTGGCTTCAGCTGTTCCCCAGAATCTCACTCCCCTTCCATAAACTGTGGAGTTGCCATGGAGTGGGCTGTCAGCATCTGGCCACCGCTCTTCTCAGGTGACCACCACTGCCTGTAGCCCTCCCAGAGAATCCTGGGCAAAGTGGAGGCATGGGTCCGAACACACCATTCCCTGAGGGCTCTCCTTCCCTGGCTAAGCCATCTCCCTTCCCACAGGATCCAAGCCAACTGGAGAGTGCTCAGACACATTTCTACAACCTGCAGAGAGGCCAAGAGGAATCAGAAGCTTTTCAGTCCCTTTCCTGAGTAAACCTTAGGTCCTGGGTTAAAGGGAGCTCCTTAGAAAACAAGTTTCAAAGATTGAGAGGAGGCAATATTTTCAAGGACTTGAGTAATAAAGAGTAAAACAGTTGCGGGGCCCCTGCTGAAGTTTACAGTGAAGGAAGAATATTTTTTAACACAATATCAGCTGGGACTCATGATACCAGGAAAGTGCCAGTAGATGGCACGAGTATGCCAGAAGTTCAGCCCTTAACTGCTCGTCTGACCTGTCTTTTGGAAAAGAACATCCAAAGCAGTCTTATGGTCAGCTCACCTGAACGCAAGAGGACTTTACTCCAACAGGGCAGAGTTGTTGTGGGGGTCAAAGGAAATCAGATGTGAGAACGTGCTTGGATGCTACAAAGATCATGAAAAACAGTCTGGTTTCCTGTTTTGGGCATAAGTGATTTTTTTTTTTCTGCCATGTTTGTTTTAGTATCTAATGTTTGAGCTAATGCAGCTCCAAGCAATATTTTTTCAACAACTTTTTTTTAATATTAGATTTTATTTTGGAACTGACGTGAATCATAGAAAACTGAATGCCACAGTGTGACTTTGAGGCCAGTGAACTTCCTGAAGTCTGATTTCCTCAGTGTTAAAATATGGAAAAAATACTGTCTGGGGAATGTGTGTAAAAATTCTTTATTAAGCCATAAAGTAGTCTAAAAATAAAATACATGGCTATAAATTGAGTGAGATTCTGTGAGTTATTTAGCATAGGCTCTTGTTGCTAGAAAGTATTTCACTCATTTCTTTATCCGTTCCGCAACGCTTGAGGGCCCGTGTAAGACAGTATGCAGCACCGGGAGCCCACTTCCCTGCACCCGGATGAACGACACCTCCAAGCCCAGTAAAAACGCTCCAAATACGTTGTCAGTACTGACCGTATCCCTGCTGTGGGAAACGAAAGGCATCCACCCTAGGGCTGCAAAAGCCTACGAAGCACCTTCATTCTTCCAGGGATTGATTCATTCCAAAGAACGTTACAAGTGCAACGGATTCCGAAATTGGATTGGCCTTCCATGCTGAAACAAGCTTCCTCTGTCCCCCTTCCAGGAGCACCCATAAATCAGTGTTTCCTAGGCACATGGCCATAAAGAAAGAACACGGCTCACACCTGACAGCCATGCCAAGTAGAGGATGTCCTTGGCAGCCAAGCCTCAGGTCTTCTTAGCACAAGAAACATCCCAGGTAAAGTGCTCTTTAAGTTGGAGGAGCGGGGGCTGGGGCGAGTTGTAAATTCACAGGCCTTAAGATTTAGGCATTTTTCTGATGAGTGAGCCCAAACTCAAGTGCCTTTGGATGCCAGACAAGTTCATTAAGGTGAGGCCGGTGGGCCTGTGTAAGCCCACGGAAGGTGGGGTGGCAGAGTGGAGACACAGAACACATACCGCTTCAAGACTGTCACTTTCAACTCAGATCAAGAGAGCTGGCCAAACACAGCTTATTCTTTGAGGCCGTGGGGCTCCGTCTTACCACCCTACCCTGGCCCAGCTGCACATTTTAAACATTTGGAAACTAAGGCCAGGAGAGGTGAAAGGACTAAGCCAAGGTCTCATTGTAAGTAGCAGGGAGAAAACTATGTCCAGGGCAAGGCGTTTTAACACAACAGAGAACCCAACAGGGATATGTTAAAGCTTGGACACTAACATTTTCACGGCCGCCTTGGGAGGCAGACTGGTTAAGGGCGTGGACCCTGAAGCCCGAGTCCATGTGCCTGAATCCCAGCTCTATCACTTAATAACTGTGTGCCCTGAGGCAAGTTACTTAACCTTTCTGCGCCTTGACTCCCTCATCACTAAAATGGTGCTGATAATAGCACTAACTTCATAGCACTGTTGTGAGGATAAAATGAGTTTAATATGTGGAAAGTGCTTAGACCAATGACTAGCCTGTAAGCATTACCACTTCCACGTACAAACACATGCATACTTAGAGGTCAAGGTCGTGCAGCTTTACTTAGAGGTCAAAAATCTGTGCATGCATGCATGCACGCACAAATGCACACGCAGCTGGTGTGGCACTCCCTCTCAGACATACTGATTTCCTGGCCTCCTCAGCCTCACATCCTCAACGACCAACTTGGGAAGAATTGCAAAGGGAGGGGCTGGAACAGAGGACAGAGCTGGTTGGCTTGAAGAGGCCAGTGGGAGTGGGGGCTCCTACTTTTCAGGAGTCACGTAGGCTTCCAGAAAAGCAAGCCCAGGGACAAAGTAGTTTATGCGCCCCAGTGTTTCTCCAACTTTAGCGTGCATTAGCATCAGCTGGACGGTGTGCTAGACCACAATGCTGGCTGCACTCCCATGCTTTCTGGTTCAGTAGGTCTTGGGTAAAGCCTGAGAATTTGCATTTCTAACAGATTCCCAGGTGACACTGAAGCTGCTGTTCCGGGGGGGGGGGGGGGCGGGC
>PJEM01007115.1:23068-83073 GCA_004023845.1 Helogale parvula | reverse complement strand
GCTGCATGATATAAACCACTGATACATATTTTTTTGTTCCAATCCTCCAAATAATCATGTGAATTTGGCGTTTTCTCCATGTTTAGTGGAGAAAACCAAGTCCAGAGAATATGGCTGACTTCCTCAGCATCACACCATTTGTAGGCAGTGGAACAGGGTCTTGAATCAAGTTGGCCTGACTTGGGAGACTGTGGTGTTTCTCCCTCCCCATGTGGCATGAGGCATGAGCCTTTACTCTCCACCAGGGACCTCGCCATTGCCGGAGGCACAATGACAGGGTGTCTGTGACGGGCTGGAGTGTGCAGGTGGAGGAGACACAAGGGAGACCTCTCTGAAGAAGGGAAGGCCATCCTACTGGTTCCTATGTCTCCCTTCCCCATTCACCAACTGCCCTATCTCCTGGGCATTCACGGCCCCTAAGTCTGACCAGGTCACATCCCTGACACCCCCTTCATTGACTCTCCATTCCCTGTCCCCTCCAAGGCCCCGTCTGATTCTGCAAGTTCATGACCCTCAAAGCTGTAGTCATACTGAGTTTTCATCCACCTCTGAAAGTGACCTGCTCTCTCTGGCTCACTGTGCTATGCTCAGTTTTCCCTCTGACTAGGGTACCCACCCCCTTCTTTGCCTGGAACACCCCCCCGCCTTGTCCCAGAAGACCCAGCAGCTCTGGCCACCCACCCCTCAACCCCACCAGTGCGAGCTGTGTACTTCCTCTACCTTCCCGAGAGCACCGTGGCTTACCTCTGTCATAACACTTGTGTGTGTTGTTGGGTAATTACATAGTTGTTGATCTATTTCTCCTGTACTAAATATCTAGTCTAAACCAGCTTTTACCTCTAAGTCCTCAGGGGCTACCACAGTATTTGGTATAGGGTGGGGCGGTGGTCTTGAAACTTGTCTGCCCATTGGAATCACCTGGGCATGGGGCCCCTGGTTGGCTCAGTTGGTTAAGTGTCTGACTTTAGTTAGGTAATAATCTCACAGCTTGTGAGTGTGAGCCCCATGTCTGGGACTGTGCTGACAGCTCTGAGCCTGGAGCCTGCTTCGGATTCTGCATCTTCCTCTCTCTCTCTCTCTGCCCCTCCCTGCTTGTGCTCTGTCTCAAAAAATAAATAAACATTTAAAAAAATGTTTTAAAAAGAATCTCCTGACCATCTTTGCAAACTTCAAGCCCAGGTCACACTCCAGATCAATTCAGTCACAGTCTCTGAAGGTGGGACCCAGGGCATTAGTACCTCTTTCAAATCTCCCCAGGTGCCCCAAAGTGCAGACAAGCTTGGGGGGACACTGAAGGCGAGTTTCAGGATGCAGGATGGTTGGATGGTTGGAAGGATGGTTGGACGATCAAGTTGAAGTCTGAAAAGGAGCATACCACGCAGAGACAGGGAGAAGACTTTTTCATAAAAAGTGGCAGCATGAACAAAAGCCCAGAGGTAACAAAGGACACAGGAGCTGATCCATAATAAAAGGTAGCGGTCAGGCCGACTAGGAAGGACCCAGCTTGGTGTGCTCAGGAATTTAAACTTTGAGTTACAGTGGTTGGAAAGCATTGGAAGAGTATAAGCAGAAGGGGAAGATAAACATTTTTTGGGAAACCAATTGGCTACCGTGAGATCTTCTTGGAGTGGGGAGAGGCTGGAGGCAGAAACAAAGTGTTTTTTCCGCTTCGCCCTCCTGCCAGAGACTGGCCTCTGGGGGCGCTGCTGAACTTTTAGGAGAGGCCACCCCAGCGAAGCTTGGTTGTGGGAGCACTTGAGGCTACTGGGGTGAGGGCTCCCTCATCTACAGCTGCCGCTAAAACTAGGACCTAAAGCCGTGACTTTCTGCCTCCAAGTCTCATAACCTTCATACTTCAAATGATCAGCAACTCCGGGTAGGTTCTGACTCCACGTCTGGCGTAAAAGTCGTACTTGACAAATTCAAACACAAAAGCAAGCAGACCTTAAGGGACCGGTGGCCACTAACAAAGCTGAACCCGCCAATTAAACAATTAGTTTTAGGGATCAAACTACAGAGAGAAACACAATAGTGAAGCCACCAGTTATGCCTTCCAGTTTTATCTCTAGTGAATCTGTCAATCAGCTCTCTGATGCTGTAACCATTGTCATCTGGATTGGGTCTCCCTGGCCCTCCAGGGAGGCTGCTCACCCAGGAGCCACCCCATTTTACATGAAACTAGGTTTTCCTCCAACCAGATACATGCTGGAGTGTCCTTTTTACGCCCTGATCCTTCAACTAGTGATGGAGGCGGGGAAGGAGATGAGGAGGAGCTTGTGAACTGGAGTCCAAAGACCCCGTGCACTTGATCTTCCGCTTTCCCAGCTGGCAGTACGGGCTGGAGCTCCCAGCCACTGGTAGAAGGTCCCAAGCACCTGCCAAGGAGGACTGATCAGACCCATGTACTAGGTCTGGTTTTCTTATGTCATTTCTTTCCTCCTCTTGCTTCATCTCATAATTTCTCTCCCTCCCTCCTTCTCTTTTCTCTATTTTTTCTCCCCTCTTTCTCTAGCCCCTGCAACCAGCCTCTTACCCCCATCTCTCTCCTTTGTATATCTGTTACCTTCCTGCGCCAGAGTGGCCACACCCAGATTTTGCCCTGACCAGAAGGAAAGTGGGGACAGAGCTTGCCAAACCCGGAAGCATCTGCAGAGCTATGGCCGCCCAGAAGGGGGCAACCTTTCTGATAGGCACGGAGGCACTGGGGGGGCTGGCTGCCCTGATCTCTGTTCTTCTCTCCTTTCTGTGTCTCTCTCCCCTATTCCAGAGCAATGCAACCGGCTGGACAGAGCATGGGCTCTGGAATCAGGCCTCTATTCCAACCCTGGCTCTGCCATTTACCAGTTTGGTAAACTTGACCATGTCGTTTGCCCTCTGAGTTTCCGTTTCCTCATCTGGGTCCACGTCTTTGGTTGTTAGTTCTAAATGCCTATGGAGGCATTCCAGCATGGGGAACACCGACCAAAGTCGTAAATGCTCAGTGAACCACTTACAGATTGTGTGACCTCAGTACCCAACCTCCCCAAGCCCTAAATCCCTCATCTTTCCAGTATGTAATAGAAGGATCAGATTTGTCAGGTTGCTGTGAGGATAAATAATCTAACTCAGGGAAAGTACTGAACATGAAATAATTGCCAACTGTCTGCTCTGGCTGTTGTTGTTATATAGTATTTATATGCTACTCAGCACGTGGTAGATGCTTCCTGTAGCCAGCCTCCCCTGAGGTTACCTGAGGTCCCCAGGGAGCCTCACCTTCTGGAATTCATACTCTCCTGTGGCCTTCTGCACCAAATCACAGCCAGTGTGAATCAGTGTGAATATGGTGGAAATGCGTGGCTTGCAAGACCAAGTCAGAAAAGCCATTGCTGCTCCCAGCTTTCGCTTCTTGAATCATTCGCTCCAGAGGGAGTCAGCCTCCCTGTATCAAGATTGTGTAAACAGCCTGTGGAAAGGCCCCCGTGGAGGGGTGCTGAGGCCTCCTGCCAACGGCTGGCGCCAACTTTCCAAACACAAGTCTACCACCTGGGAAGTGGATCTCCCAGCACCTGTCAGACCGTGAGACGGCTGCAGGCCTGGCTAACATCTGATGGCCCCGAGCCAGCCTGGCTGAGACCCAGAGCCAGAGCCGCCCAGTCAAACCAAATTCCTGACCCGTAGAAACAGCGGAAGATAGAACGAATTATTTGTCTTAAGCCACTCATTTGTTACACAGCAACAGTTAACTAACATAGTGCTTTAAAAAAAAAAATCTCTTTCAAGTGAGAAACAGATCGACATTTCCATTTCAAATCCATACAGTCTAGAATAAGAACAGCAGGGGGCGCCATTTGACCGTTTTCTGGTCACGTCATGCCGGTCCTTTTCTCCCTCAAGCAGGGGGCACATCCGGGGGTTGGGTCAAAGGAAATGCCAGACTAGCCAGCCCCTTGGGCCCCTGCTCCTCGTGGGCAGAGCTGATGGTGGTCCCAGGGGAATAACCCAAGAATCAGCTCAGAGCTCCTTGCCTCTGCAGCCAGGAAGCCCAGGAAGCATGGCTCAGTCCTGCTTTACTGCTTTGTTATTTTTTTTAATGTTTTCTAATAGCTTTTTTAAACGTTTCTTAAAACATTTATTTATTATTATTATTTATTGAGAGAGAGAATTCCAAGCAGGTTCCACACTTTCAGTACAGAGCCCGATGCAGGGCTCAAACTCACAAACTGTGAGATCATGACCTGAGCCAAAATCAAGAGTCAAACGCTTAACCAACTGAGCCACCTAGGCGCCCCATGCCTCACTGCTTTAAAGCACATTTCCAGGCAGGCATGGATACAATGCCTCAGGGGCTCTCCTGTTTTGGGCTTAAAGCCGAGACCCTGGCCAGGGGGCTATGGTTGTGAGGCACCATTTGGGAAGGGTTTTATGTCTCTTCCAAATGACCTATTTGCCACTGAGAAGATGGCTTGCTCTGTCTGCTGTCCTGGTGACCCCAGCCCAGCCTGTCAGCAAGCACCTTTTTGATTGCCTCCTGGTCAGCAGGTGGGCGTCTGGCTGCAGGAGGGCCACTGACCTTTCCCATCTCATGCCTGAGGCTTTGGGGCCCCTCAGCACATACCTACAGACCCAGGTCCAGCCTCCGGAAATGAGGACCTGTCAACTGGGTCTGCCCCAACTGCAGAAGGGCTGTGGAAGCAGAAAGCGCTCCTAAGGACCAGATAGATAGCCAGCCCTAAAGAGGGCCACACAGCAAGCTGGAGACTGCTGGCATCAGCGTGCAGGGCCATAGTTCCTGCTGGGAGGTGAGCAGAGTGGCTAAGCGTACCTCCCTGCTCTCATCCGGTGTTCTCCAGAAAGAATGGAGAGCCCTGGTGGCCCCATCTCCTCTGACTCAAGGTTATCAAAGGCCTTCGGAGTCCCGTTATCTCTTCCTGGCCCAGGAAAAGCCAGGCTTTCAGGGGAGAGAGAAAAGGGATAGAGCCCATTCCGAACACTTCAGCCATTCCTTGTTGGGGTATGAGGCCTGCGCAAGGGCTGTGGGGAGCAGTCCCCTGATGGGGTGAGAAGGTAAAGCTCAATGCATGGCGGGTTGGCTGGTCCCTGGCCCTAGGAATGACCCTTGATACTTGTCTCCTTTGCCAAGTAGAAGTGGTGAGGAGGCAGGGCCACACTCTAGGGGTTTGGGGATATGTAGGGAAGGCGTATTTTCTCTCTGATGTGGTGTGCTTCAGCACCACACCCACCAGCGCCTTGATCTTGGACTTCCAGCCTCCAGAACTGTGAGCAATAAGCCCCCCAGTCTATGGCATTGTTGTAGCAGCCTGAATGGATGAAGATAAAACTTATGGCTTGTTTGACAAGTCTGATTCTATAATTACTGTCATAAAGTATCCACAGCTGATCTTCTCCTTCTGGCTGTTGCACGGAGACCCTCACTTTTCCCAGATTCTCACAGAGAAGTCAACTCCAGTCCCTGGGAGGGTCTATGGTTGGATGACCACAGCTGCCGAGCGGTCACCTTCCCTTTGCAGACCCACCATGTTGTTATCGTGTGTTAGTATTAGATAGGGTTAATGGTGTTCATTCCTTTTGTTTTTCAAACTTTCCTGTCACGTGGCAGACACTTGATAAATCTTTCTGTAAACAAATGCTTCAAGGAGCCTTTGGTCTACATGGTATGATAAAACTACACTGATGAAAGAAATGGTGTCATAGGAATATATTCATTCAACAACTAATGATTCAGCACCTACTGCATGTGAGGCCCTGGGTGCAGGTTGTAGTCGATTCTAAAGTCAAGGAGGGGCACCTGGGTGGCTCAGTCGGTTAAACGTCAGCCTTTTGCTCAGGTCAGGCATGATCTCACCATTTGTGAGTTCAAGCCCTGCATGGGGCTCACTGCTGTCAGCATGGAGCCCACTTCAGATCCTCTGTCCCACTCTCTCTGCCCCTCCCTCACTCACGCTCTCTCAAAAAAGAATAAACATTAAACTTAAATAAAAATTTAGGGGTGCCTGGGTGGCTCAGTCAGTTAAGCGTCTGACTTCAGCTCAGGTCACAATTTAACGGTTTCTGGGTTTGAGCCCTGCATCAGGGTCTGTGCTGCCAGTGTAGAGCCGGGAGCCTGCTTCAGATTCTGTGTCTCCTTCTCTATCTTCCTCCCCCCTGCTCATGCTGTGTCTCTCTCTGTCTCTCAAAAATGAATAAACATTAAAAAACTTAAAAAAATTTTTTTTAATGTTTTGTTTTTGTTTTGTTTGAGACAGACAGAGACAGAGTATGAGCAGGGAGGGGAAGAGAGAGAGGGACACACAGATCAGAAGCAGGTTCCAGGCCCTGAGCTGTCAGCACAGAGCCCGACGCGGGGCTCGAACCCACAAACATGAGATTATGACCTGAGCCAAAGTTGGAGGCTTAACCGACTGAGCCACCCAGGGGCCCCTAAAAAACCTTTAGAAAAGTAAAGTAAAGGAGGGAGGGCCCCTGGGTGGTGGCTCAGTGGGTTGAGCAACCAACTTCAGTTCAAGTCACGATCTTACTATTCGTGGGTTCAAGCCCTGCGTCGGGCTCCGGGCTGGCAATGCGGAGCCTGCTGGAGATTGTCTCTCCTTCTCTCTTTCTGCACCTCCCCTACTCACACTCTTACTCCTAAAATAAATAAATAAACTTAAAAAAAATAAAGTGAAAGAGAGACCTTATCCATAGCTACCACAAGCAGAAGCATTTTACAAAACACCCTTGTTTTTGTCCCCCACGTTCAAGGCACCCAGAATGGAGGCCCGGGTCTACCAGCTGGATGAGGTGTGCCGAAACTGTGACGTTCAACACATTCCTAAGTTATTGGTTAGGTAGAAATATTCTACCTAAGTAGTGCACTGAAACCAATGAGAAGTTGGGGTGGTCCCGTGTGGCCTAGGGGAGAAATTGGAGAGCTGTAAAGATCAAAGGAGGTCTTGAGGAAAAGCTCAGTGCTGATACATTAAAAAAAAAATCCAAAAAGGAACTCTCTGGAAGATCTAGGTGAGATGGATGAATGTCTCCACCCCAGCGACACTCCCCTTTCCAATCTATAGCCTACTCAGTGTGTTCTCACCTGCAGGAGGACAGAACTCATAAAATCAGCAGAGGCTCCATAAGCCCATGGTGAAGAGGATGCCCAGAGAGAAATGTGTAGAAAACCATGCGGCCCCCTCTGCATGACAGGTCTCTGCCAGAAGTGTCTTCACCTCCTTACAAAGAAACACGCTGCTCCCAACGGCTCAGAATAGCTCTACCCGTTTCTCCGCAGTCGGGAAATTGATTTTCTGTTCTCTCTCGACTTCCTCTGGACAGTGGAACTCAGTTATCAAGCTTCACTTCCTGTTCTCCCGGTAACCCTATTTGGCGAAATTAGAATTAGGACTTTAATTCAATGTAGTGCAAAACCCAATGAGATTAGCTTTGTGGTTTCAAGACCTCTGCTAGGAAACAGAAACTCGTGTTCTCTATTCCTCTTCCAAAAACTGACAGGCATCCAAGGCGGGGAGGGGGCACCCCAGCCTGGGGGTTGGTGTCACTCTCGTGGGGTCTGTGCCCCATTTCTCCTAGACTGTTGTGACTTTGAACTCTTTCAGTGCTTGATATCTACCAACCTATTCTGTGAATCTCGGCGGGGGCCCATCTTCAAAACAAAAGTGACTATTAGATTTCTTTTCCATGCTGCATGAAAATAAGGTGGCAAGCAGCCAAAACACAAGTGGCTGACATGCTTCAGGCACTGCCCAAGTGGGACACAGTTTACACCAGCACCTCCTGTGATCCTTACCTGTGCTGGCTTCACGGGTGAATGACCGACGCAGTTCAGAGATCCCCACTCTCAGAAGGGCCCCCACACTTGATTTACTGCTCCGTTGTTGTTGTCTTGAAAGTTTTAACAACTTTGGAGCAAGGGACCCTGCATTTTCATTTTGCACTGTACTCTGAAAATTTTACCCAGTTCCACCCTCACTGTAACTCCATTGTGTGGTCGGTATTGTTGATCCGATTTTTAGAATGGGAAATGGGTGTTCTGAGTGGGTTCAGTAACTCACCCCAGGTCACAGAGGTAGGAAATGGCAGATCTGGGACTTGAAGCGAGGACCCAGCTACCAACCCCACATCCATGTTCTGTTGGCTCTGTGATAGTTTATTCCTGTCTATTTCACGTCAGTCCACCTCTCCGAATTAGGGTATCAATTCTGGACACTGTAGAGGCCACTTTGAGGTAAATAGGCTTGAGCAATACGTGTAGAAAGGGCCCACAGCAACCACCTGAGGCCTGAATACGGCTAGGCACACCAGGTGACCCACCTCGAAACATCCGGAGACCCTAACTGACCAATGAGTTACTTGCGACCAGGCACGGTTACCAGAAAAGGGAAGATTCCATACTTGGCCATAACTCCTTATGGTCCCCTTTTAAAAACAGCCCCCTCAAAGCCTCTCCTATGTCGTCCTGCCTGCTGGTCTCTTGGGGTGTATTCAATAAACTTCTCTCTCCTTTCTTCTGCCTCTGGTGAATTCTCCAGCTCCTAGGTCCCCCCACATATGGAGGCCCCCATCCGATTGAGAGACACCCCATTTAGACAGCACAGACACTACAGGTTAGAGAGCATTCGTAGGAGGGTTTTGTCCATTTATCCTCACGATAATTGCTTTAGAAACAGTTCTCTATTGTAGTATGTATCTTCTGACAAAATGGTTCCCAGCACAATGCAACAGATTTTGTCTTTGAAGCCTAAGCAATGTTTTCAGCTTTACACACTTTTAAAATGGCATTACAGACGCTGACATGAAGAACATTTGCCCTATAACAAAATTACATTTCTTTCTAAGATGTAGTGATTTAATAATTAAAACAATATCCATGAAATATAAATACAAGGTATTCCTAAATAAATTAAATTAGATTGTGGCTGCTAAGAGCCAATTATCACATAAGATATCTTTGATGGCTGAAATAATAAGAGGGCCAAATATTAATTCTCACATCCTCTATACGCCCTGATTATAAATTTAGCTAAAACGGTTTAATACATTATAGAATTTTACTGAGATTTCAGACAGCCTTTAAAATATTTATCGTGTGTTAGAAACTAGTTATCTTGATTGATTTTAGTTATAATTCTGTTATATGTTTACAAGTTGAGAACAGGAGGAGGGCTATAGAACTGAAGAGAAAAGTCTACTCTCCTTATGAAATAATAATGGTGATTAGCATGGTGGCACCGTGATTGAGAGGTTCCTGCAGACCTAGATTTGAATCCAAGTCTCACCACATCCTGGCTGTGTGACCTTGAGCAATTTACTCCTCAAATGTCCTCATTGTCAGAGAAGGCTTGAGATGAGGAACCAATTAGATAATGTATAGAGCCTATAGCAGAGGGGTGCCTGGGTAGCGCAGGCACGATCTCATGGTTCATGAGTTCGAGCCCCGCATCAGGCGCTGCGCTGACAGCATGGAGCCCGCTTGGGATCCTCTCTCTCCCCTTCTCTTCGCCCCTCCCCCGCTCACACTCTCTCTCAAAATAAATAAATAAACATAAAAAAAAGAATAAAGCCCATCGCACAGAGCCCGGCACTTAGCAAGCACAAAATAAATATTAGTTCTTAGGATTTCTGCCACAGAGCGGAAACTTGACTGATTTGGGAAGACAGATTTCCTACCTCAGTTACTATGCTTTAACTTCTGTCTCAAGGGGCGTATGTTTTCTTTAGCACCAACCTGAAAAAATGATGGGGATATGCTCAGTGGTGCGTCAGCAAAGGCTGAACTACCAGCTCTGGAAGGCAGGGAGAGTAGGGGCCCCTGGAAATTGTTTGCTGATGTCCACGGTGTAAATACTTTCCCCATGACTGGTTCCAGTGATGTGGAGTTTGGAGGAGATGCACACACTCACTTCTAGAGAGCTGCAGCTTCGGTCCGGCGCTCAGCCCTGGGAAACCCTGGCTTCTCCTGGCTCAGCTGTCCCCTAGGCAAGCCCTGCTGTCCCTGGGCCTCGGCTTCATCTGTAAAATGAGACAGTAGTACCTATCTGGCATGCCTCATAGGGTTGATGTGACAAAGAAACAGAAGACATGAAGAACCATCAAGAACTGTGAAACACAATGGGAATTAACCGGGCAGCAGCGCTGATATACAGACGACTATAGTTACAGAGGTCCTAGACTTGAAATTCCTTTGTCTTTCACCTGCTGTTCAGCTGGGCTCTGGAGCGGCCGGTTTATTTACCCTAATCTTTTTTCTTCCATCTGACCATTTAGCTCAAAATGATTATCTGCACAATTAACATAATAAAGCAAGTCAGTTAGTCCCTTTCAGGCCCTAGGAGACAGAGACCGGCTGCTATTACTAGAGGCCCAAAGCGGCTATGGGGACCGAGCTCCTAAAACCCACAATGTTAGGCCCCACCCACCCCTGGAGCACGGAATAAGGACTCCTTGTCCTCCAGGGACCAGTGCTGTCCTGGTGACCTGGTCCTCTTGTTTTTCCCTCCCGAGTGGGTGCCCCTAGTTTCTGACTCTAGCCGCTCGGACAGTCACAAAACTGTTTCTCTTTCTACTTTTGGCCCCTCCCCGCTGCTTCCGCTCTCACTACCTGGAAAGCAGCCAGCATGGGGGTAGGAACAGGAGTCAGACTGCAGGCGGGTTCAGATCTCAGGGCCCCCAGGTGCTTACTTTGTGCCGTTACGTACATTCCTGTGTTTCCCTCTCATCTGTAGGATGGGGAAAGGGCACGTGCCTCAGAGGGCTGCTATGTCGTGAACTGAGTGAGAGCAGGTGAAGTGTTCAGAGGAGTGGCTGGCACATAGGGGTCATTGCTGACAGCTGTCCGGCTTCCGCGCCTCCTCTCTGTGGTCTCTCCCTCCAGCCCAGGCTCTGATTACATCTCTTTGTCACTGTCTGGCACAGTGTCCCCCGCCCCCACCCCGTGGATGAACAGTTCCCATAGGCCTGTGGCTTTTCTCGTGGCTGCCTTTGGCTCCGAGGCACTGTCACATGACACAAAGGAGGGCACCTTATGGTGAGGAGCCTACCGTCATCTGAGGAGGGGTATGGCTGTGCGGGCCCTGGGTCTCTGGGCTCCCCTCCTTTGTCTCAAGCAGTCCTTTCTGAAGCTCGAAGAGGAGGCGACACCAGCCACAAGCATCTCCGGGAAGATCTACTCCACGGCTGGGGAAAGAAGGGTTCTGAAGGGGCGCCTGGGTGGCTCAGTCGGTTAGGCATCTGGCTTCGGCTCAGGTCATGACCTCACGGTTTGTGGGTTCCAGCCCCACGTCGGGCTCTGTGCTGACAGCTAGCTCAGAGCCTGGAGGCTGCTTCAGATTCTGTGTCTCCCTCTCTCTCTCTGACCCTCACCTGCTCGCGCTCTGTCTCTCAAAAATAAATAAATTAAAAAATTTTTTAAATTCAAAAAAAAAAGAAGGGTTCTGAGGATTATGAGCAGAAGAAAATACAAGGAAGTTTGGTTACTTTTCCCATTAGTGGATGTTTTAGAAGTTCGTCCTGTATTCTCCTCGATTTACAAAAATTCATTCCTTAGAGGCTGTGCAGCGTGTCAGCCCCTTCCCACCCCAGCACCCTTAGCGGCCCACTTCCCATCAGGAACCACCTCTGAGGATGCCAGGGAACCTCAGGTTGGGGTGTAATTCTCTCCAAGGGCACGGTTAGCTTGGTCAGGAAGACCTTCTTCATTTTCCTCGGAGGGAAAGCATTTAAGAGTGTGTTTGCAAGGTTCAGCTGCTCGTCTAACAATAATAATTACCTTAATGTTCTTCAGTAGGGGATTAGTTAAACAAATTATGGTACATCCATGGTACATGATGCAGCCATTAAATTAAATGAAGTAGAACAATACACTGTACCTGATTCCCCCGCTATCCGCAAGGAGAGCTTTCCTAAGAAACCTGAAACGACATTTAGTGAAGAAGCAATTACTATTCATTTGTACGGAAACTATTTTTGAGCACTCCCAGACCCCTCCCCCCCCACAAATAACCTTTTTAAGGCTATTTCTGATACCTTGGGACACATCTTACTCACGGATGAACAGCATAAATGAAAGCCTCAGAGGCTTGAGGCTGAGACACTGTGTGTAGTTCCCAGAGATGGCGCTTGGTGGCGCCACTCACGGCTGGGGTCGCGCTACCTCTAGGACGGCTGCGCAAACAAACCCTGATGGCTATTTTCGCTCATCTCCTTTTTTCCTTAAAAGCGAAAATCCTCTTCGGATTTCTTTTGGTTAGAAAAAACAGGCGGTAGTGTAAGTCTTTCGTAAAAGTGAAGTGGCAGAAGGCAGATGTTCAAAAAGTAGGGGGTACTGTTGTGCCCAAGTTTTTAAAATCGCCCCAAATCACCCCAAAACAAACACCAGAGACTGCTAGGGAGACCGAGTCACGCCTGCAAAAGCAAAGGGCCTTTATTACAAGCTTAAGCTCTGGCTCACAGTCTCCACCCGACCCGCTGGCCACGTGGAGAGAGCATCAAACAAAGGTAGGGCAGGGCCTTTTATACCTTTGAGAGGGGGCGTTACAGGAAATACAGTGATCCAATCCCTACACCCCATCAATACTGGCAGTTGTGGGAGCCAGTCACACCATCCGGAACACTGACCAATCAGAGTGGGCCCAGGACGCCCCACGCGGGGCGTGACCACGCCCGCCTTTAGAGAGGTCAAAGGTATCGGCCAGCCTCCCCCGATTGGGCGTCGCAGGAGCTGTCCCTCCTTAAGGAGCGCCCTTTCAGGAGAAGCCGGCGCCTTCCCCTTTAAGTAAAGGGGAAGGTTGGATCGGACCTGCGGCTGGCGGGGGAACGCCCCCCACGGCCGCCTGGCACGTTTCCACCGTGGAGGTGCGCCATGACCAGCCCCGGGAAGGCTGGGACGGCCCGGTGGCGAGGGCCGGATCGGACCTGCATCCTTACAGTACCTGTCTTTTATTAATTGTTATGTCGCTCTAAACCTGGTCGATGTGGGTGGTTTTGTGAGTGATCCAGCTTGGGGCAGGGGGTGCTGTTCTGGATTCTGGAACAGAAGGGCAGTGCCCAGTTGCATCTTGACTTAAAATCATGCCCCTGGATGTGAGCCAGAAGTGCGTTTTCATACTGGCCACCTTCCTCTGGGGAGAGAGAAAAGCCAGGCCCGAGCACGTTTCCTGCAACACCGTAGTAAAGCCAAAGGGGTATCGTAGACATGAGGCTGGGGCTGGAATTACAATTTCTGGGAGACGGCTCGGTTCGGAACTGGATGTTCTAAGTGGAGAATGATTATGTGAGTCACTAAATTGAGGAAGTCTCTGAGACTCCCTTGCGGAATCAGACAGAGTAGGGCTGGTTCAGGGCCAGCAAGCTGCTGGCCCACCTGCGCTGCCTTGGGGACTGAACATCTGGGAAAGACCGGAACAGACTACTTTCCACTGGAAGAATTTGCAAGGAGCTCTGTACTGGGGAGCAGAGAAAAGGTGAGGGAAGGGGGTTCGAACATGCGACAGAGACCCACAGGGGTGAATAGGGAGATAGTCTGGGTGAGAATTTTCAAGGCTGCAAAGGGGGGTTTGCCGGAGGGCATTTCTGGGCAGGTTGCCCTCGCTGCTCTGAAATGAGCATATGGTGGGGCAGATAGCAAGCGGGCTGGACATGTTGAATTTGTAACCTCACAGCAGGGACTTGGGGAATGTTGACATCTCCTGAAATTATTGCATTGTGCTTTCTGCCTGCGACCCAAAGAACAAGGTGTGACGATCCATGCACGCTCTCACCGAGTTCCTGCTGCAATGACACACAGCTATAAATGAGCAAACTACAGGGTATTAGCCCTTATCATTACTCCGGGTTGCCATTGACGCTCCGGGTTGAGCGTCAGTGGGCTGAGAAAGAAAGGGAAGCAATTCTAGAAGCCAACAAGAAGCAGACTGACCCAAGGAGCTCCCATCTGAGATGTGCTTTCTGCAGGCCTCAGTCAGCTGGGTAGGGGTGGCTCCACCCTTTGGGGACAGATCCTGACATTCCAGATCTCCGTGGAGACAACAGGTTACCAGGCCCAGGACTCTCTAGCAACAGGTAGGAGTCTCTAATTTGCTCGCCAAATGGCAAGATAGTCAATAAATGATGACACTGTATTTTCGTCATTCACCCTCTGAGATTTCGCAGTGTGAATGAGATAACCCTGAAAACCAAGGGGGTTGGAAATGGCTTTATATCAGCTGTCCCTGGCTAAGTAACAAATGAGCCCAATAACTAGCTAAAGACAATAATAATTTAGTATCCCTCACTATTTCTGTGGCTCAGAAATTCAGACTGAGCACTGCGGGGATGGCTTCTATCTGCTCCACTATGTCTGGGGCCTTAGCTGGAAATCAGAGGGCTCATCCCCTCACGTGGCCAACGCTTGATGCTGACTGTAGGCTAAAGCCCAGCTGGGCTGTTGGCCAGAAAATTGACATGTGACCTCTTTGTGAGGCCTGGGCTTCCTCAGACTATGGTGGCTAGGTTCCAAAGACAAGGGTCCTAATAGAGAAAGCCAAGCAGACACTGTATCCTTTTTATGTCCTACCTGTGGAAATCACAGTGTCATTTCACCATACGGCATCCATTAGAAGTGATGCACTAAGTCCAACCTGTATTTAAAGAAAGATTAGGCTCCATTTTTCTGTGGATCTATTTTAAAAATACCATGGGCCTCCTCGTTACATGGATGATAACAAATAGAAACATTTAAAAGCTGTTGCTCCCTATATTCCCTTTTACTCACTGTAAGTATGATGTGGAAACTCAAAGGCAGTAGAGGATTTAAAGCTATCATTGAGTTTGGTGTCATGAAGCTATTCCATCCCCAGCCTAGTAAGTGAGAAGGAGATGATAAGGTCTCACTCGGGTCCTAGGGGGTAGTGCCCACGGAATTCCTGGAGAGGAATGAAATATGGTCCTAAGGATATTATGATGTAAGGAAGGGGAGTTCTAGTTTGTAAATGGGGACGCTTCATTGGAGGCATCATTAGACATTGGACATCTCTTTGAGAAGATTCCCGGGGCACCTGGGTGGCTCAGTCGGTTAAGCGTCCAGCTTCGGCTCAGGTCATGATCTCGCGGTTCGTGGGTTCGAGCCCCATGTCGGGCTCTGTGCTGACCACTAGCTCAGAGCCTGGAGCCTGTTTCAGATTCTGTATCTCCCTCTCTCTCTGACCCTGCCCTGCTTGCACTGTCTCTCTCTGTCTCTCAAAAATTAATAAAAAACATTAAAAAATTTAAAAAATAAATAAATAAAGAGAAGATTCCCAAAAGTCAACAGAGGGAAGGGTGGACTAGACAAAACCATTAGCATTGGACCCTGGCCTCTGGTATAAATAAGCTAACTATTTAAATCACTAGTACCTTAACACAGCTCCTTGGCTTGTTTGAATTTTAGTTTCCTCATACTTAAAATGTGGATGAAAGCAACACTCATCTGGGAGGGTTTACCTGAGAATTAATTTAGATAATACATGTAATGCACAGTGCTTGGTACTAGGCACAAGAGAAAAGGAAGAGAAACCAGGACTGATGCTAAAAGAGTTTTTGTAGAAAATTTTGAAGAACAAAATGCCGAATAGCTCAGGTATGTGAGCTGAGTGGATGGGAGAGAAAATTGAGATTTTTCTAAGATAAATTCTTCATCCGGTAACAATGCAATTATGAACTTGAGTTTATTTTCAACTTTTGGTTGTTGAGAATTTTTTGGTCAGGACACTGTTCAGAATGTGGACCAGGTGGAAACAGTCTTATAGGTGTTACATATTTTATATATGTTACATTTTTTTAAAACTAAAACTAAGGCTGTTGGTATAGCATTCTTATATCCATGACTGTTTTTACATAGACATTTCTGGAAGAAATCCGAGCAACCTTTAACAGTAGCTTTCTCTGGGCTGAGAGAGACTAGTTTTCATTTTATATCCTTTGGCTCTACTGAATTTTTTTCCAACCTGGGTATATACCACTTTCTTAACCTACTTAACATAAATTAGGTGGTTTATGTTTTACATAGTCATGTATTAAGTAGCCATTAAATATCTGTGTTAGGAATTTTACATGCATTGTATTTGATCTTTCCAACAAGTTTTCAAGATTGGTTTCTTTATATCCTATTTTATAGAAAAGCAAACTCTATATAGATAGATTTTAAGAGAGAATGATATTTTAGGGAATTGGCTTATGTGATGGTGGAAACTAGCAAATCCAAAATCCATATGGCAGGCCAGCAGGTTGGAAATTGGGGTAAGAGCTGATGTTGCAGTCTTGAGTCTGAATTCAGCATAGCAGCAGGCTGGAAACTCAGTCACGGGTTCTATGTTGCAGTCCTGAGGAGAATTTCTTCTGGAAACCTCAGTCTTTCTTCTTAAGACCATCAACTGATTGGATGAGGCCCATCCACATTATGGAGTACAATCTGATTTACTCAAAGTCTACTGATCGTAAATGTTAATCACATCTAAAAGGCATCTTACAACAACATCTAGAAGAGTGCTGACTAAACAACTGAACATAATGGCCTCCCCAAGTTGATACAAAATTAACCATCTCAGTGAGTTGGCCAAAATTTCACAGCTAATAAATGATAAGCCAGGAAGCTATATATCTCTGGGGCCAAAGGCCAGAAATGAATGAGCAAACCATAGACAGAGAGTACACAGATGGCTGGCTGTCACGGGTAGGGGTGGTTCAACAAGAAGGTAAAGTAGCACATCATAGAGATAATCTCTGTACCGGATTGAACTCTTCTAAACTTCTAGATTATTCTGATGCCAACTCACTATGGGATATTAGGCAAGTCGCACCTCTTTGGGTCTGTTTTATTATTTCTCTTTTGAAGGGAAGGATTGGAGTAGATAGTCTTTTAAGTTCTTTCAAGCCATACATGCTAATATTCAATGCCCTATTAGGAAACACGGATTTATACTATAACAGTGTATCACCACATACACCAGAATGGCTAAACTTAACAAGACTGAAAATATAAGGTGTTGGAGAGGATGTGGAGCAACTGGAACTCTCATATATCAGCAGTAGGAGTGTACATTGATACAACTACTTGG
Organism: Helogale parvula; assembly: GCA_004023845.1. Lineage (NCBI taxonomy): Eukaryota > Metazoa > Chordata > Mammalia > Carnivora > Herpestidae > Helogale > Helogale parvula. The sequence continues at coordinate 66,013 of PJEM01007115.1, read as the reverse complement.
ACATTCATCTGGATGTACTACAAGAGCTAAATATATTCCTACTCTATTACTCAGCAATTACATTCCTGGATATAGCAGACTCAAAAGAAAAAAGTACATTAGTCCCCAGAAGATATGCATAGAAAATAAAAAATAAGTAAATAAAAGAAAAGCAAAAGTGTCTGGGTGGAGGTACCTGGGTGGCTCAGTTGGTTAAGTATCTGACTTCAGACTTCAGCTCAGGTCATGATCTTGTGGTTCATGAGTTCAAGCCCTGAGTCAGGCTCTGAGCTGTCAGGCTCTGAGCCTGCTTCAGATTCTGTGTCTCCCTGTCTCTCTCTGCACGGCCCTTGTTCATGGTCTCTCTCCATCTCTCAAAAATAAGTAAATGTTAAAAAATTTTTTTTAAGTAGCAGGGTAGTGGGAGGTAATTAAGATTAAATGAAGTCACAAGGGTGGACTCTGCTTCAAGAGGACTACTGTTCTTATAAGAAGAGGAAGAGACAGCACACACGTAGAGGAAAGGCCATGTGAAGACTTAGTGAAAAGGCAACCAACTGGCTGCAGACCAAACCTTCACCAGAAACCAAACCTTGATCTTGAACTTCTAGCCTCCAGAACTGTGAGAAAATAAATATATTATTTAAACTAAAAAAGGATGAAGAAGATGAATAATAATAATAACAACAACAACAACAGAAGGTGAAGGAGGAGGAGGAAGAAGAGAGAGAAGAGGAAGAAGGGAGAGGAGGAGAGGGAGAGGAATGTGCATAGAAGCTTTTTACTCATATTTGTTTATATCTCAAAACTGGAAGCAACCCAGTGTTTTTCAATAGAATGGATAAATATTGGGGGATATATTTATACAATGAAATATTACACCACAAAAAAAAAAAAAGAATCAATTACTGTTACATGCAACAATATGAATGAATCTCAGGTATTATTAAGCGTGGGGAAAATAAAATCCAGACTCCAAATATAAGCTTTCATTTATGCTAAGTTTAAAAATAGGCAAAACTTACCTGGGGTGATAGAGGTCAGAACTGAGGTTACCCTTGGGGAGTATTGGCTGAGTAGTGGCACAAAAGAGTTTGCGGGGGTGCTGGAAATGTTCTGAATCTTGAGTTGGGTAATGATTACACAGGTTTATTCATATGCAGAACTTCAGCAAGAATTATGCAGTTTACCATATGTATTTTATAACTCGGTAAGAAAGGGCTAAAATTTTTTAAAAAACATATTATTGAGCAAAAGGTGATTCTTCCTCTTCTTCTTCTTCTTCTTCTTCTTCTTCTAATGCCAGGAGGAGATTCTCATGGGTCAGGACACTGCTGTCTCTGGGGAGGAGGGAAAGGGTTGTATTCAGGGAAGGGCAGGAAGAGGTTCCTGGAATGCAGGTAACATTCTGTTTCTTGACCTTGAAGTAGACACATAGGTGAGCACTTATAGTAATTTATTAAGCTCATTATAACATTTATGTTTTATACACTTTTATGTAGATGGCTATGTTTTGCAATTAAAAAAAAAAAGAGTTCTCAACAATCAGACAAGCTACTTGATTGTTACTCTCTCGATGCAGCTAAAGATTGGAGGCTCTGGGTAGGACCCCCAGGCAGAGCGGCTTCAGCTCAGAAGACCAGCTCCCAGGCCAGGTTCTGCTGCCCTTCCCTTATTTCAGGGCGCCTGATCGACAGGAGGTGTGTTTATTGTAGACAGCTTGTTCCATTTCCCTCAAGAAACAACGTTTTCTTCTCTTGTCTGATGTGTTGATTAAATTTCAGACAGGATTAGTGGGGTTGATGCCATTAAGTAAAAAGTCTTCTCTTTTGGAAACAGCCCAGAAAGTCTGGATTCCATTTTTAAAAGCCTCAGATCCCATTAAGATGAAATAGTGAGAACCATGTGGATTCAGATTCAATGGGAGAAGACAGAACTCCAAGTACCAGCCGGCTCATGTGGACACCTGTGGGTGGGAGGAGGAAGGTGGTAAATGAGGACAATATAATTTGGCAATAAGATCAGAGAATTCTCAGCAAGTCTCTCAAGAACAAGTGATCAGCAAATCAAATACTGTCCATCTGCCATGGAATGGCTAAATAAATTGCAGTATACCTATATCATGAAACTATGTGCATCCATTGAAAAGTACAAATTAGAGTTACACCAATGAACTTGGATGGATTTCTACCATCTATTATTATTAAGTAAGAAAAGCAAGATTCTTTAGCTTTTTAAGTATCTAAAATACGACACTATCATATAAAACAATGACAAACAACCTCCTCATTTATGTACATGAGTACCTATGTGCATGTACGTGTGCCTGTATATGAGTCTACATGTATGGACGAAAACATGGAAAGAAACATGCCAAGTTGTTAATATAGTTATTCCCAGAAGGATTTGGGGTGATAGTGGGTACTGAAGAGAGTGGAGAAGAAAGGAAACACAGCAAAAATGAGTATGATATGATCATGTTTAGGTGTTTATGTAAAAAACAGCCAATGAATATGATATGATATGATCACGTTTACGTGTTTGTGTAGAAATGAGTAAGGGGGGGGAATTAAACCATGTATTGCGTCTCTACAGTCACTAGCCCTGATCCCAGCACTGCAAAGAACAGAGGAAGTCTCTCCCCGCCAGAAGCTTATGCTCCTCTGAAGGAAACAAGGCAGAGACCTACATAACCCTTGGTGAGTATGTAAACCTAATTCACCATTCTAATTCTGTCTCCTGCATTCCTAACGCTCTGTTATTCCTAACACTGTTTATTTAAAATGCGTTTCCTGAGCCCACACTAGGTTCCAGGCACAATCGCTGCTCAAGGGAACATTTCTAGTTGTGGAAAATACAGTATAATGAGGGATGGGTGCACAGGGATTCTAAGTAAATGCTTATTGAATTGGGTTAAAATAGCTCTCATTTGGACAGAGAGAGGTGTGATGTAAGATTTGTCATTGCTGTCTTTGTAACCTATCACATTAGGCTCTAAGGAGACCTTACTACTTATCAAGTCTAACTTCCATCTTCTACACAAGTCGAAGTTGGGGCCCAGGGTATTTGGTAGAGTTGTGATCCCAGCCTACAGCTCAGGAAACAGTCTTCTTTCTTTCCACCATATTGTGAAGTCCTCAAGCAGAGCTGACAGCAAATAATGCCTGAGTGTAAAGAATTTGCCATTTTAGTCATCTTTCATCTGAGGCGGCTGATATAATGGGGGAAAACATGGTGCTATGGGTTGAATTGTGTTCCCCAAAAAGATATGTCCCCCAAAAAGAGTCTTAGCTTCTGGAACCTGTGAATGTAACCTTAATTAGAAGGTCTTTGCAGATGTAATCAAGTTAAGATGAGGTCATCCAGGATGAGGGTGGTCTCCAAATCCATATGACTGATGTCCTTATAAGAAGAGGGAAATTTGGAAACACAGACACGGGAGAAGGCCAAATGAAGGTGGAGGCAAAGGTTGGGGTGATAAATCTGTAGACAGAGGAGCACCATGGGTTGTTGGCAGCTACCAGAATCTAGAAGAGGCAAGGAGGGATTCACCCCTAGAGCCCTGGAGGGAGATAGCCCTGCTGACACCTTGATTTTGGACTTACCCTTTGAGAAGCGCAGAAGACTATATTCCTATTTTTTTAAGTGACGCAGTTGGTGGTACTTTGTTATCGAAGCCACAAGAAAGTAACACACATGGGCTGGAATTTGTTAGATCTGGAGTAAAATCTGGTTTTTGTTATTTACAAGTCGATTTCCTTGGGCAAGTCAACAGACTAGATCCTTGGATTTTTTTTTTATCTGTAAAATGGGTAATAGCAGCATCTTGCTGAGGATTAGACCAGATAATTCAGGTATAGCACCCAGCTTCTAATCCTTTGGCTGAACTCTGAGAAAGGGAGCAGACAGGCTGGGCTGAGAGCACATGTCCCCTCTTCACATGACAGTACCATGTGCAGGGAGGCTGGCCAATCCAGCATCCTTTCAGCAACAGTTAACCTACAGTAGTGACTGGCATGTTGTAGAATAATGATCCTGTAGGCTGACATTTGTCCCTCTCTGACATTAATAACAAATTCACTCTCTGCCTGAAGAGCAATTGCTCCAGGAAGATTGCGCTTAAGCTGATGACAGAGCAGATTGGTTTGGGACAGGAGACCTTGGTTCCATTCCTGGCTTGCGGACTTCCTCTGTGACTTTGGAACTTATATCCCACTGGAAAAACAATACCACCTTCTGCCTAGCAAAGCACTAAAAAAAAAAAACGAATACGTTTTTAAAAAGTCCTTTGAAGAATGGGGTAGAGTTCATAAAACACAAATGGATTTAGCTATAGATACAGATGGAAATTTGAATTCAGCTTCTAGAATAGAAGAAAGACAGAATTCCCTTTTTTCTGTATGCACCTGTGAAATGATTTTTGAATAATGGCTAGGATCCAAGGACACAAAGGTGAATAAGACACAGTCCCCTGAGCTCAAGTCCTCACAATCTGGTGTGGAAGACGGAATGTTGTAAGTTCATGGGCTCAGGAGAGCTTCCAGAAGCTGTGTTCCTGCTGCAAAAGAGCTGGAGGTTTCTGGAACTGAAGATAGCAGGAAGGAAGTTCAGGGAAAAGCTTTTAGAGGAGGAAATCCTATGTCATCTTTCCATTGCTGGTTGTAAAAAGCCATTCTGGTCTCAAGGTTTCAAAAAAAGGGATCACGAATTATGAAACTCACTCACAATACATGAAAAGCCCTTTATCTCCCTCTGCCTTATACCTTAAAAATGAGGTGCCTAGGAAACTTATGGCCACAAAAAATACCTGCACACGGATGTGTGAGATAATAGAAAATATACATTGGTTTCTATCTCCCCTCCTGCATTTCTGACATAAGGCTCCTGAAGCCCTTGAAATTCTCTGGATGATAAGGACCACTAGGGGCATCTTTTGTTCACTCTAACATTTGGTCTTTCATCCTGGTTCCTGACACAGGGCTTCTGAAAATGTGGCAAATTCCTGGATGATAGGAGTGTTCTTGTTGTTCTTGTTCTAATGAGATTTCTGGATGGCTCCCGGAGGGCCTGGTCACAGAAAGACCAAGCCATGATTAGAAGCTTGGAATTTGCCTCCCTGCCCCCCGCCCCCATTTTCTTGAGAAGGGAGAAGGGCTGAAAATGGAGTTACTGATTGATTACGCCTACATAAAATCCCAGTATGTTTTAGGGTTTGAGGAACTTCCAGGTTGGTGAAGATATCCCCACCGGGAAGGTGACTCACCCAGCTCCATCAGGACAGAAGCTCCTGTGCTTGGGACCCTCCCAGACCTTAGCCTGTGTGTCTTTTCATCTGGCTGTTCATCTGTATCTTTTAACATATCTTTTGATAAACTTGTAAATATTAGGTGTTTCCCTGGGTTCTGTAGCTGCTCTAGCAAATTAATTAAACTTGAGGAAGAAATCCTGCAAGTCTCTGATTTGTTGCCAAATTGGACAGAAGTTGTGAGTGACCTGGGGACTTACTGTTTGTGATTAGCATCAGAAGTGGCATGGAGGCAGTCTTGTGGGACTGAGACCTCATTTGACACTATCTCCAGGTAGATAGTGTTAGAAATGAGCTAAATTGTAGGACACTCACCTGGTATCATGGATAATTGCTTCATTTGGGGAAAAACCTCCACACATTTGGTGACCTGAAGTGTCACAAGTGAAGTGTTTTCTGTGAAGGTAAAAAAGACACACAATATAAAGACACAGCAAGGGGTTGGGAGAAAAAAAAAAGTCGAGTTTCTTCCATTACAGGATGTGTATAGCAGCTTTGTCCATAATTGCCAAAATGATGTCCTTCCGTAGGCGAATGCATCAGTAAACTGTGGTCCATCCAGACAAGGGAGTATTTTTCAGTGCTCAAAAGAAATGGGCTATCAAGCCACGAAAAGGCATGGAGGAGACTTAAATGCATAATCCTAAGTGGAAGAAGCCAATCTGAAAAGTCCACATACTGTATATGATTCCAACTCATGACATTCTGGAAAAGGCAAAACTCTAGAGACAGTAAAAAGATCCGAGATTGTCAAGGACTGCAGGGGAGCAGGGGGGATGCATAGGCAGAGCACAGAGGATTTTTAGGATCCTGAAAATATTCTCTGTGATACATAATGCTGAAACATGTCATTACACATTTGTCCAAACCCACAGAACATTCAACACCAACAGTGAATCCTAATGTAAACTATGATGTCTCAAGTAGCATCACTGACTTTAACCAATGTACCACTCTGCAGGGGGTGTTACTATGGGAGAAGTTGTTTGTGAGTGGAGGTAGGAATATATGGGAATTCTCTGTACTTTCTGCTCAATTTTGCTGCAAACCTCAAACTGCAAACTTAGAGTCTATTTTATTTTTTCTCTTTTTCTTTTATTATTTTTAAAAAATAATTTGTTATCAAGTGAGCTAACATACAGTATATCCAGTGTAGTCTTGGCTTCAGGAGTAGATTCCTGTGACTTACCTCTTACATACAACACCCAGGACTCATTCCAACAGGTGCCCTCCTCCGTGCTCATCACCCATTTTCCCTGACCTCCCAGCCACTCATTCCTATCAACCCTTAGTTTGTTCTCTACATTTAAGAGTCTCTTATGGTTTGTCTCCCTCTCTGTTTGTAACTTATTTTTCCTTCTCTTCCCCTACGGTCTTCTGCTAAGTTTCTCAAATTCCACATATGAGTGAAAACATATGATATCTGTCTTTTTCTGACTGACTTATTTCACTTAGCTTAATACCCTCCAGTTGCAAATGGCAAGATTTCATTCTTTTTCATCATCTGGTAGTATTCCATTGTGTGTGTGTGTGTGTGTGTGTGTGTGTGTGTGTGTATATATACATATATATATATATATACCACATCTTCTTTACCCATTCATCAGTTGATGGACATTTGAGCTCTTTCCATGATTTGGCTATTGTTGAAAGTGCCGCTGTAAACTTTGGGGCATGTGCCCCTACAAAATCAGCCCTACTGTATCCTTTGGATAAATTCCTAGTGCTATTCACAGGGTAATTCTATTTTCAATTTTTTGACGAACCTCCACACTGTTTTTCAGAGTGGCTGTACCAGTTTGCATTCCCAACAGTGCAAGAGGGTACCCATTTCTCCACATCCCCGCTGGCATCTGTTGTTTCCTGCGTTGTTAATGTTAGCCACTCTGACCAGTGTGAGGTGGCATCTCAATGTGTTTTGATTTGTATTTCCCTGATGATGAGTGATGTTGAGGATCTTTTCACGTGTCTGTTAGCCATCTAGATGTCTTCTTTGGAAAAGCGTCTATTCATGTTTTCACTGGACATCTGCCCATCATTGCCCATTTCTTCACTAGATTATTTGGTTTTTGGGGTGTTGAGTTTGGTTAAATTCTTTATAGATTTTATCTGATAAGTCATTTGCAAATATCTTCTCCCATTCAGTTGGTTGCCGTTTAGTTTTGTTAATTGTTTTCTTGGTTGTGCAGAAGTTTTTATCTTGATGAGGTCCCAATAGTTCATTTTTCATTTTCTTTCCATTGCTTTCAAAGACATGTCAAGTAAGAAGTTGTTGTGGCCGAGGTCAGAGAGGTTGTTGTTTGTTTTCTCCTTTAGGATTATGATGGTTTCCTGTCTCACATTTAGGTCTTTCATTCATTTTGAGTTTATTTTTGTGTATGGTGAAAGGAAGTGGTCCAGTGTCATTAATCTGTGTGTTGCTGTTCAGTTATTACAGCGCCATTTGCTAGAGAGACTGTCTTTTTTCCATTATATACTTGAGTATTAGTTGGCCATACATTCATGGGTCCATTTCTGGGGTTTCTGTTCTGTTCAGTTGGTCTATGTGTCTGTTTTTATGCCAATACCATACTGTCTTCATGATAACAACTTTGTAATACAGCTTAAAGTCCGGAATTGGGATTCCTCTAGCTTTGGTTTTCTTTTTCAACATTGCTTTGGCTATTCAAGGTCTTTTCTAGTTCCATACAAATTTTAGGATTGTTCTAACTCTGAGAAGAAAGCCGGTGCTATATTGACAGAGATTGCATTAAATGTGTAGATTGCTTTGGGTAGTATTGACATGTTAACAATATTTGTTCTTCCAATCCAGGAGTATGGAATGTATTTCTATTTTTGTGTGTCTTCTTTAATTTCCTTCATAAACTTTCTATAGTTTCACATCTTTGGTTTGGTTTATTCCTAGGTATTTTATGGTTCTTGGTGCAATTGTAAATGGGATCAATTCCTTGCTAGCTCTTTCTGTTGCTTCATTATTGGTGTATAGAAATCCAACTGATTTCTGTACATTGAATTTATATCCTGCGACTTTTCTGAATTCATGTAGCAGTTTTTTGCAAAAAGTAAAAGTTTGACCTTCTTCTTTGCCAATTTAGATGTCCTTTCTTTCATTTTGTTGTCTGATTGTTGAGGCTAAGATTTCCAACACTATGTTTAATAACAGTGGTGAGAGTGGACATCCCTGGAATGTTCATGATCTTAGAGGGAAAGCTCTTAGGGTCTATTTTTAAAAATGCTCATCTCTTGACCAATTGAAAAATGCTTTTCCCAGCTCTCCCTTCTCTGGTCACTAAACTGTCTCTTGTGAACAGTGGCCATTGGGTGGGAGAACCCCGAGTGCCAGGTGTAGGGAGAAATAAGGTAATATGAAAAGGAAGAAGAAATGGTGACAGTATCCAAAGCTTGTTCTTTGAAAACAGAGGCTCTTCATGAATCTTGTTTGAAGAGGTGTCAGCAGGGGGCGCCCTCGGCCCCAGCACCTACCACCGTATGTTTCCGCTGAAATAGGGGCAGACGTAGTTTTAGCAGATCTGTTTGTCGGTATCACCCTGGAATGAAAGTGCCTGGATGGTGGCAGAACACCCTGCTCAGGTAAAAATGTCAGTAATTCCCGGGCTGTGGGCTGGACGGCAAAGAGTGACCCAGAGATGAGGAGGGGACAGTGTCACAATGGCCCCGAACAAATCTCCGTGTCTTGAAGGGGATGAAACCAGAGAGAGGGATGGAGGCGGCTGTGGTGCAGGGAGGGGGCCATCACCTCTATTCCCCCAGTCCCCCCCCCAACTTCCTTATCATTCATGGAGCTGTACCAGGCACTTCACAGGTGTTTCTTAATCTTCGCCTTAGAGCCTGAAGATGAACCCACTCTTACGAACTGTGGGACCCTGACCCTGGCCATTCCCATATATGAGATGGGACATTAGCGCCTGCCCCAGACCACCTTCCTTCCTTTTTAATTCGATTTCATTATTTTATTTTATATTCCATAGAAAGCAGAAAAATAATGTATTCCAAAGAACAGCAGAGATAAGAAATTCAACCTGAAAAATTAGTTTGGTTTAATTCTGTTGGGACAGACGTTCCCTCTGAACATCCCGTCCCCTCCCCTGCTGTTGTCTGCCCCCACCCTGGAGTCCTATTGTCTTGTGACAGTTTTTAAAGACTTTGCTGATGTTGGAAGTAGTCGGAGCCACTGTCAAATCCACAGATTTCAAGGCAAGAGTAATGTTAGTTTTCAGAAGAATAGCACCTTCTATCTGGAGAGACTACATTTGCTTTTTATGGAGTTGGCAGAGTTTAAGTTACATAAGCACATCATTCATCAAAGTGTTAAAAAGGTGACTGGGAAAAAATGCCACAGTGTGGACTAAGGTATTCAAATGTGACTTGAGTGTTTAAGGCAAGTACTTGCGGAAACTTAAGGCAAGTCGAGGAAGGATGGCCAAGTGCAGGCAGCCTGGCTCTGAGCGGGGCAGCTGCGTGGGACCCCTGACACTTGTACTTGCCTGATTCCTTTGTTCCCTCCAGGCAGCGCATGGATGGTCATACTTCTTGCCTGGGGTTTGGGGAAGAATTTAAAGAACTTCACGAGAACTTAAAGACCCACCATTTGAACACCTGGTCTGGGTCAGCCATTACACAAAGCTCTAACACACCCTCTCATTTAACACACAATGCCTGAAGACTACATATGAGAGATTCAATCCTCCCGTTTCACAGATGAGGAAACTGAGGATCAGAGAGGTTAGGTCCCAGAATTAGGACTCAAAGCCAGACAGTGGGTGCCCTTTTAGGATAAGCGGCCACAGTATAACAGGCACTCAAGACTGCTGGTCCCCTACCCTTCAGGGCTGGTGTCAGAACCAATGACTGGGCATTTCTAAACAAAAGGAAAACAGTACTTTGTCAATATAGGAAGCTTAAAACGAAAAGTACTTCTATTTTTTAAGTTGATGTTTAAAACTAGGAAAATGTTGCAAGTTTTATATTCATCTGTGTAGTCTTATTTAGACTAGGATTTCAAAAAGTGTTCACCTACCAAAAATATTGTTACATCTCCCCCAAAATCATTCATTTATAGGCATCCTCAAATTTGTTTTTATGGTCTTGAGGTAGTTTTGAATGTCAAATGACAGTCTGCAGAAAATCAAAATAGAGTTTTGTTGGGGGAAAAAACCAACAGCAATAGGACATCATTTCACTTGTGTGAAAGGTATTCAATAGAAAATACGAAAAAACACTTCTTTCCTCCCGCTGCCTATCACCTACAGGCTGTTTCCTCTGTCTCCTCAGCGTTGCCTCCGCTGTGCACATCTGACCTGGTTTCTGGCTGCATTTCTTCAGTTTCTTCTTCAGTGGGCGATGACACTGTTAAGTTGTGCCTTCCAGAAGCTGGAGATGCAGGTCCTTTAGAATGGAGGAGAGGGCTGCAGGCGAGGTCCCCTGGGCAGGGCCAGCTCCATGCCCACGTGTATGTGTAGTCACACAGGACTCTGTGGCTTCTAAGGGGGCCCTTTCTCTGGGATTTATTGCTCTGCACTTGCTGTCCTGAAATTCTTAATAATTTTGTCTTTTGTAAGTGAAATCTCACAGGATGGTGGAGCCCTGTCTCATTCCTGGTTTCTCTCCTTGCCACCCTGGGGCACCTTCTTCTCTGAGCCCCAGGACTCTACTCCCTACATGGCCTGCCCCTCCCCACCCCTGTCCTGCAACCACTTTCTGTCCTTTGCCCAAGGTGGCTACTAGGTCACTCGGAGATAGACTCAGCATTCTAAGTACAGGTACGGAGAAGGGCAGGAGGGGACCCACGTCTTATGACATCTTGGGATGAGTATCAGCAGCTGTCTACCTTTAAGGCTGGCCTAGGCAGCTTGGCCAGAACCTCCTGCCCACTCTTGCTGGATGTGCAAGTGCTTTCCAGGGCAGAGACCATGATCCCAGACCATGGGTCACCTGGCCTCTGGCTTGAGGTGGGAGCCAGCAGACTGTGGGAAGGGGAGCGTGGCTCCCTGATCCAACAGGGCCTGCAGTTTTATTTTGAATGGAGCCCACAGATTATGTAGCAGGCCCTTCTCCTGGCTTCTCTCTTCCTGTCATTCAGCGAGCACCAGAGTCCCAGGTTTTGAGTCATTCTTTCCCTGCCTCCTGAACAGCTCCTCCCCACTGTCTTCCTCACCACCTCCTGTCTTGTCAGAGCTCTATTTAGATGCCACCTGCCCTCGCTGGTTTTCCCTTCATTTCTCTTCCTTCAGCACTTAATGCAGATGTGCTGCCACCTTTTGCTTTTGAGCTTAGATTCTTGACCTCCTTGGCCCTCAGTTTCCTCTTTATAATGGGGGCAGAAAGGTCAGCAAGCTCTTAGAGGGTCCTTCCAGCTCCGCCTTCCAGTCTGTGGTTGCACATGTGTGGGTCACCTGCTGTGGGTGTGAGCAACTTGAAGGCTGAGGTCTAAACTTCTGCTCCTGGGGCTGCCACTCCTACCCGTGCTCAGCACATTGCAAGCATTTAATGAAGGTGTATGGAATTGGATCGTGGAAGTCTGCAAAACCCTCACTTCCTTCGCCCTTTCAGGCCCTCCTGCAGAGGGATCCCTTCAGGTGTGTGGCCCTGTGCAGCTTCAGGATTCCACATCCCTCACGTGTCTCCCAGTTCTTCCCGCTGTTCCCAGTGGACTGAGCCCATCACAGTGGAAAGCCTGGCTCACCCCAGAGGTAGCCTTTCCTGGCTGTGTGTCTAGTGGAGGCCATTGCTGCCCCAACACAGGGCTCTGTGTCATTTCCCCAGTCACCGCCCATGTAGGGACCTCATGTAGCACCAAGCAAGCAGAGCTTCCTTCGTGGCTGGAGAGACTGGGTAATGAAAGTCAAGCAGGTCTGCAAGATACTGAGAAAGACTCTTCCGTGTGGAGCTGACTCTCTGTAGGGTAGGTCTTCTTCAAAGAAAGCAGGTTCCAGCCCTCACTCTAAAGATTCCAAGAGTTGTGTCAGTGATAGGCGTTTCAGTTGCAAATGCACTTGACCCTTGAACAACACAGTTTGAATGTATTTTCTCTTCCTTGTGATCTTCTCAACAACATTTTATTTTCTCTAGCTTACTTTCCTGTAAGAATACAGTATATCATATACAAAATGTGTGTAAATCGATGATGTTATCGGTAAGACTTCTGGTCAACAGTAGGCTATTAAGTTTTTAAGGAATACAAGGTTATCTGTGGATTTTCAACTGTGCAGGAAGTCAACACCTCTAACCCTATGTTGTTCAAGGGTTCACTGTAATTGAAAGAGTTCTTGGTTTTCTGAAACAGGGTAAGAATTTATTGGAGGGCACAGTCAGCCAAATAATGATACTTGGAAGATGTCCAGGTCCTAATTCCTGGACCCTGTGAATGTGTCAATTCACATGGCAAAATAGGCTTTGCAGATGTGTGTAAATTAAGGATCCTGAGATGGGGAGATTATCCTGGATTATCTGAGTGGATCCTAACAGGAGGACACAGGAAGGTCAGAATCAGAGGAGGAGATGTGACATCGGGAGGAGAGGTCAGGAACAGATTTGAAGGTGTTCTGCTGCTGGCTTTGAAGACAAAGGAGCCATGAGTCAAGGAATGCAGGGAAAGGCCATGCCTAGGAGCTGGAAAAGACCAGGGAATGGATTCTCCCCAGAGCCTCCAGGAGGAACCAGTCCTGCGGATGCCCTGACTTTATTCCTGTTAGGCCCGCTTCAGCCTTCTGACCTCCAGAGTTGTAAGATAATAAGTTTGTGTGGTTTTAAGTCACTACATTTATAGTAACTTGTTACAGCAGTAATAGGAAATGAACACAGCAAGTAAGGGGCACCTGGGTGGCTCAGTCAGTTGAGCATCTGACATAAGCTCAGATCAAGATCTCACAGTTTGTGGGCTCAAGCCCTGCATCAGCACAGAGCCTACTTCAGATACTCTGTCTCCCTCTCTCACTGCCCCTCCCCTGCTCTCTCTCTCAAAAAAAAAAACTAAAAAAAAAAAAAAAAAAGGAAACTAAGACAGCAAGTAAAACAGCTCAGGGAGCTAAAGGGGAGCCTGGAGAGCCTGGCCCCAGTGGGCGGGGCACAGGTGAAACCTTGCCCCAGGAACGGCCTGCTTAGGATGCTGCCCCTGTTGGACACTTGCCACTAGCTTTGTGGGCACTGCTGGGGACACATGCTGCTGATGCCCCCTCCAGCCTCGTCTCACACCTTCATCTTATCCCCTGGGATTTAGGTGGCAGCATTGACCCGGAAGGAGTGACCTCCCAGGGCTCACGAGCCCATTCCCCACCTGCCAGGGCTGAAGTACAGAACACCCGACCTCCCTCAGCTTCCAGTTTCCAAGGCGCATGGGTCCCTGCTCCCTAGTGATCTCAGGAATCCACACCCCCGGAAAGTATTCAGATTACAGCTGGCTAAAATGACAAATCCCCAACAGAGCGACTTTGGGCAGGTCAGCACACTTCTCTGGGCCTTGGTTTTTTACACCTTTAAGATGGAGAGTTACCATTTTTTCTAAGTTTGCTTCCAGCCCTTGCATTCAATAAATACTTGTTAATTGGTGAGGCAGGGCATGGCCAGGGGTGGAATGAAACCTTCTGTTTATTGTCCTGAGATTCTGCGGAAAGAGCCCTCACAGTCCTGGTACAGGGTGCCCACCTCATTGCACTGACCCTAACCACAGTGGGCGTAGAGTGCATAGGCTCCTGGTCTGCAGAGACCTGAGTATTTATCCATGTTAACCCAGACAAAGTGTCATTTCAGAACATATCTCAAAAGGGAGAAATTTTCCTAAAGGACTCCAATGTCACTGTCACACCTACCAAAATAAGCTATAATTCCTTGATATTTACCATCTAGCATCTAACCACATTTAGACTGATCTAAAAAAAATGTCTCTTTAAAGATGGTGTATCTTCATCAGGATCTAGCCACACCTTACATTGGATAATCTGTCTCTCAGTTCTCTTAGAACTTAGCGGTCCACTCTCCCCCAGTCTTCACTGCTGTTTTTAGTCCATGCTACAGAAATTGGGCCACTTGTCCTACAGAACAGATTACCCTGGGTATCGACGATTAAAAGAGGAGGGACATGCTGTTATAGAAGAAGTTTGGCCTTTGTATTGTGTCTTGGGATCAGAGCCTGGCTCTGAGGTATTTGTCTGTATGTCTGGGCTCTTCCCTGAATCCATTGGGTTTGATCATAGAGGCAGCACCTCTACGAGTGATATAAAATAAAGATAGTTGGGGGGATTAGATCTCATGCAATTGTGGGTGCTGGTTGAGCCGTCTACATAATGTGGCTCTTCTTAAATCCAGTGTTGGGCCCGAAATCCCAAGGATGAGCACTGGAAGGGAGGATGGACATGGAGCGGGGAAGAAAGGGACAAGCCAGAACCCACAAAGACAGGTGGGCACCCGGGGGAGAAAGTGGAGCTTGGATTGTTCTCATGATGCAGGCGACGTGCAGGATTGGCCAGTGGCCCGCAGAGCTGCACACACAGCTGGCTTGGATTTGGAGAAGGAGAAGACTGGAGCAGGAGGGTGCTGGACTCAACTGCTGCCCCACAGGGAGGAGGTGAGCCGGGCCCCAGACAGCCCTCACAGTGGGGACTGATTGCACAGGGAAGAAGGAGGGCCCTTTATACAAATTTCCCACCCCTAGAATACATTTTTTAATTCGGACAGGAAAACATGAAAAGATTAAATAAGGAAACAAGTGGGACGCCTGGGTGGCTCAGTTGGTTAAGCATCCGACTTTGACTCAGATCATGATCTCACAGTTTGTGGGTTCAAGTTCCGCATCGGGCTCTGTGCTAACAGCTAGCTCAGAGCCTGGAGCCTGTTTTCAGATTCTGTGTGTGTGTGTGTCTCTCTCTCTGACCCTCCTCTGCTCACGCTGTCTATCTCTCTCTCTCTCAAAAATAAATAAAGGGCACCTGGGTGGCTCAGTCAGTTAAGCATCCGACTTCAGCTCAGGTCATGATCTCACAATCTATGGGTTCAAGCCCCCCATCACGCTTTGTGCTGACAGCTCAGAGCCTGGAGCCTGCTTCAGATTCTGTGTCTCCCTCTCTCTCTGCACCTCTCCCACTCTTGCTCTATTTCTCTCTGTCTCAGTAACAAAAAAAAGTTTTTAAAACATTAAAAAATAAATAAATAAGGAAAAAAGTAAACAAATAAGACCATACTTAAGCAATCCACAGATACGTAGTATTAATATTTAGGGTTTGGTCTTTTTTCTACTATATATCATATATAGACACATATTTACACATCTATATTATATATAGTTTTGCAATTACAATTCATTTTTATACAGTTCTGAATTCCACTTTTTTCTATTAACATAATTCCTGTGTATTCCCAATCATTAAAATTCTTGGAAAATATTACTTTTAATGGGTATCATTGTGTACCATAAAGCTATATAATAATTGATTTAGCCATTTCCTTGGTATTAAACATTTGTGATATTTTCATGGGACATTTATGCTACTCTGCTGAACATTATGCTATCTTAAGTGGCAATGTCATGAACATCTGTGGAGTCCTTTGTTCATATCCTTGAATGTGTCCTCAGGAAGATGGAATTACTGGTTAAGGAGCACCAGCATTTAAAGTTTTATCCCCAAATAAACCATAACTTGAACATCTAGAAAAAAATATCAAAAACAAGCAATTTTTTTTCCCACTCTCAACCCTTAAGCCACGAATGTACCCAGTTTTGTTTGTTTGGCTGGTCCTGGGTCACAAATGAATAGTTGCTCAGTAACACCCAGCTCTGATTCTTCAATAATTAAGGCACAAACCCAGGCAGCGATGAGCACCCAGCTCAGGGCCCCTCAGTGCTGAATTGCTCCCAGTCTCCTCTACCTTCTTGGAGAGGAGATCCGGGGTGGAGAGGACACCTCACGGCCCAGCACAGTGACTGTTCTAGAGCTGGCTTCCAACACCCTCCCCACAGGAGCTCTCCGGGAGGAATTGATGTCCCTGAGGCCAGTGCCCCTGAGGCTTGCCCTTGGCCAGAATCCAGAGCAAGGAAAGGGAAGCTGCATCTGAGCCAAGGTGAACCTGTGTGGAGGTCCCTGGCTCTGGGAAGGTGGGCCTTGCAGAGGTGCAGGCCACATGTGCTGGGGAAGAACAATTCACGGCACTTTGTCCCATAGAGCAGATTAGCCTGTCAAAGATGAAAAGGGGGAGCACACTGGGAGTGTCGCGTGGGCCCTTGATGGGGACACTCGTCCAGGTATCGATCACAGGGACTTCTGGGTGACCAAGTCTCTGGAATTAATGCCCTTACTCCCCCACGTGTCCCCAGCCAGAAGGCTGGCTGCCCTATAATTCTGGAACATTCTTGACTTTTCTTTCAGAGAAAGAACTTGACAAGAACTCCAGAAAGACAGAAAGAAAGCCTGAGACTCTACTTCACTTTCTGGATAGACCTGGTCCCCAGACAGAGGAAGGGCAGCACTAGCTCAGAGCTGGGGATGAGGAGAGGAGGTAAGTGGACAGTTACCTGTACAGAGTGTCCTACATCAGGGAATATTTCACCCTACTCCTTCTTGAAGTTCTCAGTGAGCAGGAGAGCTGCTGGTGACCCACCTGCTGGTGCCTGAGGCTTGGCAGATCTGCCTCACGCTTCCCCCAAAAGATTGGCTAAGCATTCCCACTGCCCCACTATGGGCAACCCTGGGGTTCCCTTTAAAGGCTCTGGATGGAGCCCAGCCACCTCAGAAGGGATCACAGAGGACCAGCCAAGCACCCGAGAGCTACTTCCCAACCTGCCTGGGAAATATTTCATTTTCTATTTGCAGAATCACAGATGTTGACTTTTGATCTCCTCCTCTCTCCCTCCGGGCCTCAGATCAGTGATGACAGCTATTTCATTTCTTTTTTTCTTTTCCCTATAAAGAGAAAAAAAATCAGGAGGGCTCGGAAAGGTTGTTCAAATATTGGAAGAGTTACATACTGGCTACTGGGGTGAATAAGAAAAGATCAAGCCTCTCCACGTGAGGCCAGGGGCAATCTTCAGAAGGAGCTGAGCGGGACACCCTTCAAGGCAGTGTTTCTTAGCCTTTCATGTGTTTGTAAATCAATCACCCAGGAATCTTGTTAGGATTCAGATTCAGATCTGTAGTTCTAGGGAATGAACGGATGAGGTCCGTGCTGCTGGTTCAGGACCGCGCTTAGAGAAACAGGTGTCAAGGTACTTCCTGCCCCTACCCTGCTCAAGTCCTGAAGTGCTGAGATCAGCAGATCCTCTCTGGCATCTTCCGGCAGCTGGGTCTGTGCAGGCAAGGTGCTGGCCACGCAAGTTCCTCTTAACAGATACTTGAACTAAAACCCACACTTAGGTTTGTATCCCTTCCAGCCCATTCAAACATAAGGACATTCAAATATACACAGATTTTGAAGGTGAATGTGGCAGCATCTGCCCCAACAGGTCACACAAAGACTCTTACTGAAGGGTGGGGCCTTTTTTCTCTTACTCTGTTCCATCCCTTTGACTTATTGGTCTTCTTTTTTTAAAAAATGAAATTCAGGGTGCTTGGGTGGCTCAGTCAGTGGAGTGTCCGACTCTTGATATTGGCTCAGGTCATGATCCTAGTGTTGTGGGATTGAGCCCTGAGTTGGGGTCCACATTGGGTGTAGAGCCTGCTTAGGATTCTCTCGTGCATCCATGCACAGATGCACTTGCTCTCTCCCTCTCTCTCCTTCTCTCTCTCTCTCTCTCTCTCAAATAAAAATGAAAAAAAATTTTAAATGAAATTCAGTTCAAGCATTATGATGTTATGCTGAATTTTTTGCCATGCTGTGAGTGGGCAAGTCTCTGAATACCCAGTGAAAATTACCTTTTCCCCTTATATGTTTCCTAGTTCCTTTTTTAAAATTCCAAGTTTTATATATTTTGTATACACAGACTCAACTTTAAGAAAATGCATACAAGATAACTCAAGCATAATACAGTAGGTAATTATTGTGCATTAGAAAGTGATTCTCAGTTTTATAAAAGGATTCAGTGTATCATGCCTTCAGGTTGTGAGCTATTTCTGGGTGTTTAAACTATGAAAATCTTGCCATCAAGATTCTGATTTAATATGACACCCAGTGCTCTTCTTCCTCCCCCTTCAGCCCTCAGTTTGTTTTCAGTATTCAAGAGAAGGGGAAGGGAGGTGATGGACTTGGAGGAGGGCACTTGTGGGGAAGAACACTGGGTGTTATTTGGAAACCAACTTGACAATAAACTATAAAAAAATTACTGATAACCCCAAAAAGCTTATGCTTATGTAAGTTCTATCTACGAACATCCACAGTATCAGAAATTAAAACTAAAAATGTTTAAATGTTTAAAAATAATGATAAACCCATGATGTGTTAGCATAAATGAAATTTTAATGAAAAATATATTTTCCCAAAACAAAAAATTAAAGAAAAAGATTCTGATTTAATTGGTTGGAGTTAGGGTCTAGGGCACTAATATATTTTTTTAACGTTCGCAGGATAACTCTAACGCACATCCAAGTCTGAGAACTACTAGACTAAATGATGTCAAGTTTCCAACTTTGAACTACTCAGATGAGTTACCAGCCCTTTAAACCCAACAGGCATTTTTGTGCACCTGCTATATTCCAGGCACTCGGTGAGGCTCCAGAGACAGGAGTAAATCAGTCCCAATCTTACCGTGAAGGCATCCACCATCTAGTAGGAGATAAAACATGCAGAATTAATTTTATCTAGAGGCCCCACAGGCAGTGAAACAGGGAAATGTGACTGTAACATACAAATAAAAGGAGAGGCAGGGATGGAGGAACCTGGTCCTCCATGATCATTCTTTTCCTTCCCGCTTCCTCCCAGAAGGTATGCAACTAAGGTTCAATAAGAAGACAAGGATCTATGTAGCCTTCCAGACTGGGTGATTTCCTTAAAGTTTATTTATTTATTTTGAGAGAAAATAGAGGCAGAGAGAGGGAGGCATAGAGAATCGCAAGCAGATTCCACATTGTCAATGCAGAGCCGGACACGGGGCTTGAACTCATGAGCCATGAGATCATGACCTGAGCTGAAACCAGAGTTGGATGTTTAACCGACCAAACCACCCAGGACCCTGGACTGGATGATTTCTTAATGGTTCTCACAAGTGGCCAGGGCTGAAGATGAGGTAATTTTCAGCAGCTCCTCTGCCAAACAATCAACTAACTGTAACCACCTTCTCCACCGCCCTTTTACTCCTTTTCTGAACACTTCTCCAACCTCCAGCATTGGGAGCCCTTCTTCCCAGATGGCCTCAACTGGTCCCCCCATTACTGTACCTCCCTCACCCCATTCAGGTTTGCCTGTCCCCAGGTTACCTCTCAGCGAAGGCAATCCTGACCCTTGTGCTGCAGACATCAAGGTCGGGACTCCATACCAAGCTATGAATGGCCAAGAGACCTATGCGAGAACTTTCGCCTTGTAAGAGATAGGAGTCTATTACTCCAAAAGCCACTCCACAGAGGGGAAATTCATGAGTGAGATATTTTAATAAAGGAAAAACCAGGTGGCCCCCAACTTAAATTAAGCCACCGAAGAGTAAAGCAAATGGATGGTTCCAGACCTGCCCTTTGACCTCACTTCTGGGTCTCAGCAAGTGTGGTCAAGTGGATTTCTTACCCACAAAGAAGAGAGCACCTGCTCCCAGGCAGAGCTGGCCAGAGAGGGAATGGACTGTTTCTTAACAGTGATGTTAACTTTCACTCTGGAAACATTTTCCTCGTGGATATGAGGTGAGGTTTTGGGACAGAAGTACTTGAGCAATGTTTAGTATGTTAACTACTCTTAGGAGCCTTACAAGGAATTTTTGAAAGCCACCTTTAGCCTGCTTTTCACTGCCTGCCAGTTCACAATTCTTTGAAATACTGGAATTGAGTTCAGGAGCTCTCCTGCAAGTGCAGGGCCAGTGACAATCCTGCAAAGCAATGAATATGAGCAAATAATAACTGGGACTTCGCTTGAGCCCTGCTCTGTGACACGGATATGTCCCATGGCTCAACCTCCCAATCCCTCCAAGATGTAGACAGTATTCCCACTTTACAAATAATGAAACTGAGGCTCAGAGATTTGCCCAGTATCCCACAAAAGACAAGTGGTTTGAGTCTAGGTTTCCTGACTTTTCATCTGAGGCTCATAGGA
This sequence comes from Helogale parvula, assembly GCA_004023845.1. Taxonomy (NCBI): domain Eukaryota; kingdom Metazoa; phylum Chordata; class Mammalia; order Carnivora; family Herpestidae; genus Helogale; species Helogale parvula. Next base: position 45,555 of record PJEM01007115.1, on the reverse strand, counting down.
TGATACCCTGACTTGTGTTCTGTTCAGACGCAGCAAAAACTGAAACATTCCCCAGAGTATGTATCTTCAAGAAAGAAAATGATCTCAGAGAAGAAAGAAAGGTATTTGGTGGAATCGGCAATGGGTTAGCAATGCTTGCAAGTCACCAGGAGTCGGAAGAAGCCTGCCATCCACCATGCTTACATCCTTTAAAATGTAAGGTGGGCCTGGGAGCCCGTACAGTCAGACCTTTTTGCTGAGAGGGAGCCCAAAGAAAGAGCAGGAACGCACCAGTGTGGACTGCAGGAAAGGTCCGTCTCAGGGAGTGTGCACCGGAGAGCCAGAGGCATAGGAAGAAGAGCCCTCCCACCTGGCAAGAGGATGCCCCCAGGAAATGTGCAGCGGCACAAGACTCTAGAACGTGCATGGGATTTGAAGACGAACAATCCAAACCTCAGGTCTTCAGCGTGCCGTTTTCTAGCTTGAGTCGTCTTTCCTCTCTGTGCCTGCTTCTGCATCCACGACAAGGAGATCATAACAACTGCCTCATGAGACTAAGGGAAGAATCAGGGCAACAGCTCTTTGCAAACTATGAAGTGCATTTACTTGCAGGTTGCCCACAGGTTGGTTCATCTGAGTTCACAGGCTACTCCCCTGACATCCTCTCTCGCTGGCACGCTGGCACGTAGTGAGCTGCCGCTCAGGTGGCCATGTGGATACCGGTGCTGGAGGGCTGGGGGAGGGGTGCTGGCTGGTCTTGAGGTGATAGCAGAGGGAGAAGGGGATGCCCCTGCCCCCATTCTCTGGCAGGAGCTGCCCTGACCTCAGGACATTCCATCCCAGTGTGGTGTGTTGCAAATGGGCTGTTGGTCCCCTGGGTTCCTATGTCCCCAGAGGAAATCCTGCAGCCTCCCGGGCAGCAGCTGAGAAGAATTGAGAGTCAGCCATGTGACCCAGCTCCTTCTGCCCCAGGGACCATGGGAAGAGTCCCCTCCAGGCTGGATAGCTCAGAACTGAAACACCAGAGAGAGACCACATACCCCAAAGCCCTCTGACTGCTCACAACTCTTTATGCTTCTGCCCAGGGGCACCACCTCAGGTCACAATCACGATTTTCTTCATCAGGCCAAGGATCCTTGGAGGCAGGTTGGACAGATAAACCTTTAACTCCATTTTTTTTAAGATGAAGAAATCTCTCAAGCTTAACTGATTTGCCCAAAGTCATACAAATGGTTAAAAAACAAACTGGTCGTAAAAAAGACCTGGTCTTGTGGCCCTAAAGACACCACGTTTCCCTAATGTTACCGCCAACAGAGATCTTCCATCCTTCTCCGTCTGATCTTTCTCTCTTTTTAAAAATTTCTGCTATAGAAATCCAAGCCCATCATTCTCAACTTACCAACATTATCAAGTTGTACAAAGATGCTCTTTTGTTTGGTTTAGTTTCATGGTATTTCATCTTCATTGTATTTCAACCCTCCAGATCCCTTCCTGGCCCCCAAACTGGCACTCCCTCCAATTTGGTTGGTTGGATGGCTAGTTCATTTGTTCATTCATTCATTCATTTGGAAGCTTGAGCCAGGTACGTTTCTGACCACCACTGTGTTTGTGATGCTTTTAACAAGTCTTTATTTTTTGGTATCGTTTTCAACTCATGGGCCCTAACCTCTGGTCCTTCCTCTGCTGTGGTGCCGGTGATTTATCATCTTATACTGATAAGCTGTCCTCATTCCCCATTCGTTTTATTCTTACTGGTTTCTGATTTGTTTTATATTACTCTGGACTTGAAGTCTCAGCTTGGAGTTGGTTCCCTGCTCATTTTGTATTATTTGCTTATTTACTGTATATACATGCTTTTGACTCCTGCATCCAAGGTTGTGACAGTGATGTTCAGAATCAGTCACTTTAGGTCAGTCCTCAACCATCAACCTAAATGCGCAGGTTAACTCTTTTTAAAACCTGCAGTGAATCATTGATACTCTTGCCTTGATCTTGATCCTCTGTACAAGTTTTACATATTTTTATAGTTGAATGAAAGAGCAGTGGTGCCCAATGGAACATTCCGTGATAACAGAAATGTTCTATATTTTTGTGCTGTCAATATGGTAGCACTAGTGACATGTGGCTGTCAAGCAGTTGCTGCAATATAGCTTATGTGGTGGATGAGCTAAATTTTAGTTTTAATTAATTTTAGTAAAAATGTAAATAGCCTCATGTGGCTAGTGGTTGCCTAGTGGACAGTGTGGATCTGCTGTATTGCTACCTGCAGTGTGGACCCTGGACCAACAGCATTGCCATCCTTCGGGAGCATGTCGGAAGTATAGAATATTGGGCACGTCTAGTTCTCCTGAATTAGATCTGCATTTTAATAAGATCTCCAGGTGATTTTCATGCACACTCAAGTTTTCCCCCCAGGTGTATTGAGATATAATTGACATAATAACATTGTCTACGTTCAAGGTGTATAGGGCTGCTGATTTATATACTTATATGTTGTAAAATGATTGCCACTGTCGGGTTAGCTAACAGCGCCATCACATCACATAATTACCATCTCTTTTTGTGGCAAAAACATTTAAGTTTTCCTGTCTTTGCAACTTTAAAGTGTATAATGCAGTCTTATTAACTGTAATCACCATGCTGTATATTATACCCCCGAGAAGTTACTCATCTTGTAACTGGAAGTTTATACTCTTTGACCAACATTTACTCCTTTCCCCCACCCTCCAGCCCCCAGTAAACACCATTCTAGTCTATTTTCATGAGTTCAGCTTTTTTAGATTTCACATATAAGTGATATCATACAGTGTTTGTTCTCTCTCTGACTTGTTTCACTCAGCATAATGTGCTCAAGCTCCATCCATGTTGTAGCAAATGGCAGGATGTCCTTTCTCGTGGCTGAATAATATTTGTGTGTGTGTACACATCTTCTTTACCTGTTGATGGATATTTAGGTTGTTTCCAGTTTTAACTATGGTGAATAACACAGAGTGAACATGGGAATGTAGCTTTCTTTTTGAGATCCTATTTTCATTTATTTAATTTAATTTATTTATTTTTATTTATTAAAAAATTTTTAATGCTTTTTATTTATTTTTGAGAGACAGAGAGAGCCAGCGTGAACAGGGGAGGGTCAGAGAGAGAGGGAGGTACAGAATCTGAAGCAGGCTCCAGGCTCTGAGCTGTCAGCACAGAGCCCAACGCAGGGCTCGAACCCACAAACTGTGAGATCGTGACCTGAGTTGAAGTCGGACACTTAACCGACTGAGCCACCCAGGGGCCCTTGAAATTTTTCTTTAATGGTAAAAATTACCTTAATAGTTTCTCTTCTTCACATTGAAGTTTCTTATAGTCTAGAATAAGCCTTGCTTGGTCATAACTCTCTAATTATATTGTGGGATACAATTAGCTAATATTTTATTTATAACTTTCATATCTATATTCAAATATGGAATAGCCTGATAGATTTTTGTTTGTTTTTACAATCCTTATCTGACTTTGTAATTAAGCTTACACCAGTCTTATAACAAAGGAGAAACCAATTTCTAGTTTCTGGAACAATTTTTATATCTTATGTGATTATCCCCCCTTATAGGTGGGTGGAACTTTTCTGTAAAATCATCTAAGCCTAGGAATTTTCAGGAAGAGGGAGGTCTTTGATTGTACTGTAATTCTTAATTGAGTACTTATAACTCAGTGCACTATTTATTCTTACTCTAATTTTGGAATTTCGCATTTTACCAAATTATATCCATTTTATTGTCTCCTAATTACAAGTCTTCCTAATATTGTTAGTGTAAAACTTTTTTCTGTGTTTGTGGTTTCTTTCAGTATTTATTACAGGTTTATATCTTCTCTTTCTTTCCCCCATTAGTTTTGTCATGTATTCGTATATTTTATAATCTTTTGACAACACCAGCTTATTTAATGTCTTATTGTTGCTATGTTCTATCTCTGATTTTTGACCTTAGGTATGTGTTTTCTTTCCTTCCTCCTTCCCTTCCTCCCTCCTTCCTCCTTTCCTTCCCTCCTTCCTTCCTCCTCTTCCTCCTCCTCCTCCCTCTTCTTCAGGATTATTCTGGAGGTTTTTTTCTAGCTTTCTTTCTGCACTAAAAAATTACCTCCAAGACTGTTTCAAAAAAAAGTTTGGGGATAAGCTACCTGAAGCCTTATATACCTGATATTATTTTTTATTTTACCTATATTTAAATGGTATTTTAGCTGGATAGAAAATTCTAGGTTTGAATTTTTTTCCATCAACATTTTAAAATATTACTTCATTGTCTTGTGTCCAGTTATGTTTTTGAGGGTTCATGTCATTCTTTTTCCTTTTTAGTTGATCTATTTTTTCTGTCTAGATGTTTTGAGAATTTTCTCTCCATCATTAATGTTCTTAAATTTCACTACAATATATTTAGGTGTGAATTCCTTTTTTATCTATCTTGTTTAACACTGTTTGCTTTCAACCTGAAGTTATCTATTTTCATTATTTCTAAGAAACTCGGTCACGATACCTTTAAATCTATCCTCTCTCCATAGCTTATTTTCTCATTCTGGCTCCAAAGTCTGTGATCCTAATCACTGCACAATCCTCCCTCTCTGAAAAGAGAGTCAACATTTTGTTGCCCTTGTCAGTTTAGGTACTGCCAGCTCCACCACACTGTGAAAGGCAGTGATAGGGTCTGATTTTCCATCTGTAGTCCTAGTGCATCAGTGCGCACTGTGTGTTGAATGAATGAATGAATGAAGTTAAGAGAATGGAGGAGTATGAGAGGCCACAGGGCTAGAGCAAGAGGCACTGTGGTGTCACAGAGCAGCAACCAAGCTTCGTGCACCCGTAACCTCTATCAGCAGATCCCTCCCTGCGGGAACGAGCACTGGGGCAGCCAGCGGAGCCCAGTCACCTCTGAGATAGTGACGGCCATATCTCAGTCAATCCTTGCCTCAAGCTCTACTCTGACTGTAGTGGGGATCCTGGGGTGAAGCTGATCTGACTTTTTCTTGTCCAGCTGTGGGACCTATGGCAAGTTGTTCTGCTTTTTGACTCTCACTTCCTTTTCTATATTGTGAGGATAATGACACTGCCTTGCCCAGTTTGTAAGGGTAGAAAGAGCAGCAAAAGAGACGTTTAAGTGCTTTGTAAGTGTGAAGAGCTGCATGTAACCAGGTGTTGCTGTCATCAGGGACATATCACAATGCACGCGAGAGCTTCTAGCCCTCAGGTCTCAGTTCTGAAGGTAGATACCCCATGGTCATGTGGAGTCCTGAATTCAATCCTGCTTCCCTACTCCCCACAGGTCATGGCTTTCCAGGTCATTGGGAAGAAACTTCTGGAAGTCAGAGCCAGCTTCCATCCAGCTGGAGCAGCAACTCCAGGCTGGTGATTATTCCTGCTTCTCACTCTCCCCTCCTACACGCTCAACCCCAACATTCTGCTGTACTTCTCCACCCCACGCCCCACCTCTCAAACTTCCCTCCTCTGGTCTCATTGAGTCCCCAGCCTGGCCTCTGCTGCTTGTAAGAGGGCCCCACACCGAGCATTTCTCTTCCCTTCTGCCCAGCAGAACTTTCTTCACTATATCTACATCTCATGGCCCTGATCTCAGCTAGGCCTGCACTGAGGAATTCAATCTAAGGGTCTCCTAGATGATCTAGGTTTACTCCTCATGAGTTGTTTATATAGACACCCCAAGTCCTAACCCAAAGAGGGCACCAGTGGTGCAAATGTCAGGTCCCTTGACAGCCTGGTGGTCAGGAAGGGGAAGGACATATTTCAAACCCCTCAAATAGCTCACATACATAGTAAGGTAGAATCTTGACAAATACTCCCTTGGTTTCCAACGTACAGACATTTTTCTGGATAAGACTCTCTCTCCTGGACCTAGGCTATCAGCTCTTAGAAACACTTTCTCATTTTGGCTTCTCTTAATGGCTGCTCCCAGCAACCGTTGAAACTTCATCGAGTCATGCGATTTCTTACCATCTCCTTTTTATTTTTTAAATAAGTTTGATGTCCTTTCAGTATTTGTGCCTTTCTCATCTTGTTTCATAACAGTCTTCTTTTGTATAGGTTTATTTTAAGAGGCTTTAAGCATGGGTGGGAATTTGGATTGGAATATCTTGGGTTCCATCTGACTTTGAACTCATTGATTCTGTGAAATTTACAACATAGTTAACACTAAACTAGCACCACTGAGGATCACTAATGCTCAAACCTTCAGTTATATGGATGGTGCTTTTCTGCTTACTAAGAAGATATAGTGCTAACCAGCAACTTCTTTGCTCAGTGTAATGCTTAGTGAGTTACTCTGACGTTGTCTTACGTTCAAACTAGCCATATTCCCAGTGTGCTTTGGAAAGCCTATCTTAGTAATGATAATAACAGAGAACACACAATATACCAGGCATTGTCCCAAGTACTTTAAATATGTTAACTTGTTTATTCCTCATAATAATATTATGAGATAATTAATATTTTTACTCCTACATTACAGAAGGGAGAACCAAGGCACAGAGATACTAAGTAATTTGCCCAAGATCAGAGTCAGTAAATGATAGAGCTGGGATCCAAACTTAGCAGTCTGGCCTCTTAACTACAACCCATGGTACCTCATAAAGCTCAGAAAAGGTTATTATACACTCCCTCACATGTAATTATGCTGTCACATGTCCTCCCGGGAGATCATGAGGATCCTCTCCTTTCCCCCTTGTCATTATAATGTGTCTGGGGTCTACCTGCTACACACTGAAAAACGAATTCAGAAACCTTTGAAAGAGGTGAGTCCTAGAAATAAAGGTACTGAAGCTACAGTAAGAAACCAGAAGTAAGCAATGTTTGAGTCCAAGTCAGAAGGCTTGGAGGGCGGAGTAGAGGAGGAAATGAGGGTCTTATCAAGGGCTGTGAAATTTTGAATGGGTGCCACCCAGAAGATGAAGAGGAACACTCAAAATTATAAAGTTGTCAAATTCATCAGTAGAATTTTATTTGAAGTCTAACAGGGTGTTTTGTTTTGTTTTGTTTGGAACTAGGCAATCTGACTTGGAAGAAATTGATTTCTCAAAATGAATCTGGGAGAGCAAAAGGGCCAAGAATAACTGAGAAGCAATTGTGAAAAAGTAGAACGTGGAACAACTTGCCCTACCAGGTATCAAGGTTTATTATCAAAGTGTTTCGTAATGAAGACAACAGAGTTTGGGCAAAAGGCTAAACCAATAGAACAGAACAGAAAGCCTAGCCACCGGCCCACCCGTGTCTGGAAACAATACCAGTTAGAGATGGTGTTACAAACCCATGTGGAGAGGGTGGTCTATTTAATAAATGAATCCTAGGAACTTTTGTCCATATGGAAAATGCAATATTAGATTTCTCCTTTAAATCAACCCTATGTAGATTAAAGAACTCAAAACAAAAAGCAAAATTTTAGGGGCACCTGGGTGGCTCAGTCGGTTAAGCCTCCGGCTTCAGGTCAGGTCAGATCTCACGTTTGTGGGTTCGAGCCCCACATCAGGCTCTGTGCTGACAGCTAGCTCAGAGCCTGGAGCCTGCTTCTGGTTCTGTGTCTCCTTCTCTCTCTGCCCCTCACCCTCTCATGCTCTGTATCAAAAATAAATTAAAAAACATTAAAAAAATTTTTTTAAAAAGCAAAATTTTAAAGCATAGGATGAAAATATGGAAAATTCTTTCTGACCTTAAGATAAGGAAAAATTTCTCTTAAAAAAATAGAAAACCTAAAAATTTGATAATTTTGACTACATGAAAATTTACTTCTGCATAACAAAAGGCCACTATAACAAAGTGAAAAACTAGCCATAGCTTGGGAGAAGGTACTTGCAATGAGTGTAACATATAAAGAAACCTCTCAAATTAATTAGAAAAAGATACATAGCCTTGGGAAGAAATGGGTAAAGAATATAAACTATTGATTTGTAGAAGAGGAACCCCAGAAGGTCAATAGAAATACAAAAAGATTCTTGCTTCCACTGTTAAGCAAAGAAATACAAATCAAAACAATGATAAAATACTATTTACACCTACCAGCTCAGGGAAAATTTATGTCAGCCAATGCCAAATGTTGGCAGAGCTATTAAATCACGGAAACTCATTCCCTACTAAGTTGGTACAAGTACTTTGGAGAGTAATTTGCCATTAACTAGTGAAGTTGTAGGTGGTCATGTCCAGCAATTCTGCTCCTAAGCGTCTAGTCCTGTATGTGAACACAAAGAGACATGTATTAAGATGTTTGCTACAGCATGGAAACAACCTAAATATCCATCAACAAGATGTTGGATAACCAAATCATATTAGTTATATCATACAATGTAGTCCAGCATGTGTGGGCATAGATAAAAATCTCACAGTTGGAAGACTAAGGGAGAAATGAACACTGCAGAAGATGATGATGTTGTATATACACACATATAGTTTAAAAGCTGGCAGGGCGTAACAATACTTTATAATGTTTATGGATACATAAAAATGCAATACAAATAACAAAAAAAACATAAAAACACACATGAGCACTGAATTCAAAACAGTGCCTAGGGGCACCTGGGTGGCTCAGTCAGTTGGGCATCTTACTCAGGTCATGACTGCATGATCTTGAGATGGAGCCCCATGTCGGGATTTTCTCTCTCCTTCTTTCTCTGTCCCTCTCCTGCTCGCACAAGTGTTCTCTCTCTCCCTCTCTCTCTTCCAAAATAAACAAACTTAAAAAACAAAACAGTGCTTAGCTCTGGGAAAGGAGGGAGGGGATGGGCTGGGGAGAAACCCAGAGGGGAACTCCATTGTATCTCTAACATTTGCTGTCTTTGAAGTAGAAAGACCTGAAGCAAATAAGGCAATATGCTAATATTTGCTAAAGCTGATGTGGCTGTCATTAGCTCTGCCCACCGAATATTTCTGGCTCTCTGCCTTCCAGGCCTAGGGTAGGGTTGCAGTTACTATCCACTCTGAGGTTAGGGATGGCCTGGAGACTTATTTTGGCCAATCAGCTGGAGTGGAAGTGACTTCCTTTTCTGGCCTCAGGAGCTGGGTGCACAAAAGTTTTGGCCAACAGGGCAGTGCAGAGCCAAAGCTCTCTTCCCCAGTCACTGAGCAGACATGATATCCTCCATGGTACCCAAGGAGGACAGGTGGACGAGTAAGAAATGAACCTTTCTTGCTTTCAGCCACTGAGACTTGGGGATGTTTGTTAGGACAGCATAACCAAGTCTGTCCTGATACAGCCAGGAATTTTGTCCACAGAGGTTCACTGAATTGGTCTCTGCTTCTATCTACAGGTTGAAAAATTACAAAGAAAAAGTTTTAAGTTTTCAAATTGGACTGGGTTAATCATAGTTCTTAGCCCATAGCCCACTATGTTTACTGGTCTGTGCCAGGCCCCTCTCTTATTTTCCAGACTCCAGCTGGAAGCAATGTGGACCTACAGGAGACATGGGTAAGGGGGGCAAGCGACGGGTTCGCCCTCACAGCCTGGATCCAGGTTCCCTCCAGGGCCGGGTGTTAGCCTGCAGCATCTCTCAGCAGCTAGCAGGAACCAGACACCCGATGAGACAATGTTCACTCTCCTCCAGAGAAGTGTAAACAGGAATGATGATGCATGCAGTGGCCCCCAACAGGTGCAGACTCTTCATATGGCTTTTGGAAAAATTGGAAAAAATGGAGTAGCCTTCCCCTCAGGTAGTCACCTTTCCTGCCCCTTTGAGCCGGCACCTGTCCTGCATCCCCACAAACCAGTCACTGTGTCCTCAGGTGCAGGTCACCTTGGCAACAAATGCTAGGAAAACTTTCTCACCCACATCTTGGCTTTCAGGTTCCTTTTGAGGGCTGCCTGCAAAGCCCGCAGGAGTGAAAACCCCAGAAAGAGGTGGGGAGGTGGGGGCAGAGTGCTGTGGAGAAGGAAGCGAAACTCATGCTCCTGGCCAGTTCTGTTCCGTACTGTGCAGCGAAACACAAGAGGCCTGGAAGTCACCGTGAAATGCAATGCCTTTGAGAAGTTCCGTGGAAAGAATGATATCATGGCCAACCACTCCCTGCACCCCCCCCCCAACCTTTTTTCCAGCGGGAGTGAGAAATAAATAGACTGACACATTTTCCAGTCAGGGAGCCGTTCTGGAGAGCAAGTTTACCTTGGCACAGGCGCTCAGGTGGGGCTATGAGAAACCTTATCTGTGCTTTGCCCAGAATACGAGGAGCCCTCATCTCCCCGGAGCCTTGGCCACCGTGCAGGGGACCGCAGGAGGGAGGTGAGCACGGTGAGCAGCAGGCTGGCCAGAACCCCCGCAGAGTCAGACTGGCCCCGGAGCCTCAGGTAAATATTGTCCGGATTTGATTGACAGACTCATTACTGACTCTGCTGGTTACCAAGAGAAATGCCATCAAATCTGCTGGATTCAACAGTAAAACTGATGTCCCTTAAATGGATGCTTCTCAAACTGTAGTGTGCATATGGTCCCCTGGGGACCTCCTTAAATGGCAGCTTCTGATTCAGCAGGTTGGGGCAGGGCTGAGGAATCACGTTGCTAACAAGCTGCTGGGCCCGTCGACAGACCTCACTGAGAGCTCGCAGAGTCTTAGGGTTCCGATGTCGGTGTGCAGGTTACACAGGCGAAATAGTTACCGTTTCGAGCTCTGCGTTGACTCAGTGACAGGTGCTGGGCCAGGTGGTTGCTGGCATCTAGCTCTTTCCCCTTGACACCAGCTCTTCGAGGGAGGTGTTATTATCCCCGCCCCTCCTGGACAGGCAAGGAAATAGAGGGTAAGAGAGGTTAATTCGTGCTATATACGTGTCATTTCCAAGAGATTTCATTACTACCTTCCCTCCCCCTCCCGGTGATCTGAAATAACCCAAAGACAAAGGATAATAAACACCCTGTAGTCGAGCTGGATGACTCTGCCTGTGGTGATTTACCCTCTTGATCCCCGAGAATGAGTAATTCCTTTTGTACAGGATTGGGAGGGCCCAGAACAGGAGTTCAGGAACCCTAGAATTCATATCTGGCCTCGTAAGGCCCGGCCTCAGCAGAAACAGCAAGTCAGGAAGGTGGACGAGCCTGGTTTTAAATCCCTCTGGTGCTCATGTGTTCACCCCTACAACATGCCTTTTGAGATTCTTCCTACCTGGAGCAGATGCTCTGAATGGCTCTTTGCCTCTTAGGACCATTCAGGGTTGCGAGAGGAACAAAATACCCCAGCCTGTGGGAAGGCCAAAGTGGAGGCAATGAAAGCTGGACTGACTGACTGACCTGGAGATATTTAAACATCTCAAAGAACTGTGACGTGAGCTTGCAAGACCCAGGCAGCCTCCGGGTATGGACTTGCATCATGCCCACATCTTAAGGAGCAAGGCAGCCCTACTGGCTGGGCCTCTCGGGGCACTACGCATAGCAAAGCGAGGACAATGAGACGCCCCTGTAGACCCGTTAGAAGACCTGATTTTTGGTGGCCACTCAACAGGCCAGCCTCCCCCAGGACACCACTTAGCAGTTGAACTTCACCCAGCAGTCTGGAGATGTGACCATGATTTGCACCGCAGGGTGGGAAGGCTAAGTTCAGGCCCCCCCCCACGGAGATCGATCACAACCCCATCCTGGCGGGAAAGTTGTTACATGGAAGAAAATACTCGGAAAATGCATTGGAAGCCTCCAAAGAAGTCAGCTATACTACTGTCATTTACATATTATATCATTCTAGAGAGCATTTGAGGGCGTTTACAGACACCTTGGAAAATAGAGCAAAGTTAAAAAAAAATAAGAGAGACTACGGAGGTGAATAGAGGTAAACGGGGATAAAGCCTGATGTAGTTAATGCCTCCTCATATACTGTGAGGTCCCACACTCTTGGACTAAGGCTTCTTCACATCAAGCTCTGACGCCGTAACCTAAAGAGTAAAAGTGCCAAAGAAAAGCACACACGGCACTCACTGCCCCCACGATGTACAAGAAAGAAGCAGGACCTTCAGAGAGGTGCATCCATTCCTGCGCTGGGGGTCCCCGGGGGGGAGAATCGGAAGACACAGTGGAATGTCATGAAGTGTGGCCTCAACAGGAACTCTGTCGGAAGCCCCACAGGTTGTTTCGTGGGGGTGTTTCCTAGAACACCCCAGTGCCGGCTAATGGACAACTGCCTTGTCCACAAAGAGCAATTATGGAAGAATCCAGACCTGCCCCAGCTCAGCTGGCTTAAGTCCAGGATAAAAAACTGAAGGGCTGACTTCTACAGCCCCCTGGGCCCTTCCCCTCTGGAAATCTAAAGTCAATCTTTTCTCCAGGTCTGGTGTCACCTTCACTCAATGCTTCGGTGAGTGAACCCCTAGAACTCCCGGCAAACCTGCAGACATTGATGGGCGAGTTGAGGGGCACCACAGCCCTGTCCCCAGGCTGGGAGCAGTGGTCTCCCCGCCATGAGCTTCTGGGCACAGAGCAGTCTCCCTTCTGAGGACAAGCACAGGCCAAGGAGCCAGAGGCCCAGACCAAGTGCTGGCCCTGAGTTCACCACTCACTGACTGTCACTGCTGAGGCAAGGCAACCCCTCTCTCTGGGCGTTAGTTCTGTCACCTGCAAAATGCAGATGGACTAGCATTTCATCTGTCCCTCCCTGAGGATTCCCGAGCTGCAGGCCTCCGCGATGCATGGCAAACTTAAGTGAGGCCATAAAGTGGAGTTGCAAGCTTTGGGCCCTGTGGTAGAAATAGAAATGAGCCACCCGGATCCCTGGTCAGAGGAAGGCCCAGCGTCCAGCTGTGGTGAGAGGGGCCAGCAGACGGCCTCCAGCTGTCAGCTCCTTTGAGGTTGGCACCAGCCAAAGACAGCCACCTCTCTCAGGATCATGCCCTTCCCCAGGACAGCCCACACTGTGGGTGGAGCCAGGCAGGGAAAAGAAGGCAGTGGAATTTTGTCCCAATGTAGGACATTCTGACAGGTAATATTTGCTCCAAAGCTCTCCGTAGGATTGGCCAAGATCTGCGAAGTCCTCATCTCTGATAGACTTCCTCCTGGGCCTGAGCCTGATTCTTCCTCTGCCTTTCCTGGGTTTTGTCCCAAACCCATATCTGCAGATGTCCCGCATCTGCCTCTGGAGAACCCATCCGCAATAGCGTCCAAGCACCCATGGCCCCCAGACTGGCCAGGCGCTTGACCTAGGCCGCCATGGAGCCAAGAGTGAGTGAAACAACTGGTGTGGACAGTGTGGTAGCATGTGCAGCCATAGCTACAGCTCAGGGGTGGTCATCATGTGGGACACCCCTCCACCTACAAGGCCAGACCCCCTTCTCCCCAGAACAGCCCCTTTGACACTTGGCTTTTTCAGCAGGTGCCCCCAGTTTTGCAATGGCTCACGTTCAAGAAACCCCAGTCTTCTCCAAGTCCCTTTCTCTGCTGCTCCACATCCAAATGAGAACGGAACCTCCGCCTTTGCCTTGCCTCTGCCATCACCTGCACCTCCCCCGGGGGCCATCGCAGCAGCCCCCTGCAGACCCCCCTCTCCGGCTCACCCCTCCTTTCTGTCCGGTGGCTATCCCCCATGCAGGCTCCTATCACTGCGAGGCCTCCTATGCTCCCCGCGGCGCAGCGTTGCTCTGTAGGAGGAAGAGAGCGCTGGGTGTGTTGGAATCACACCAGTCCCTCACACCTGTTTCCCCCGAAGTCACTGGGAAGCGTTTGTTGCTGTTTGCAACAAATACCCACGCACAAAGCTGGTAGAACAAGGTGGGTGAGACGTCTGTGTTTCTGTTTGGATTCAGGTCAGTGTGATTTCCCTACCTCGGCCCCAGAAGACAGAGCTCTTGTCGACTGCTGAGGTGTCTCTGGTACACAAGTGCACGCGCGTGTGTGGACGTGTGGAGTCCCGACAACAAAAAGGGGAGCCGGGTGATCCGCTGGCACTTGATACTAGGGTGGTGAGAAATACTCTGTAATACAAATGGCTTTAAAATGCCCACATCCTCGCGTGTAGACGGGCATTTGGGAGACTCTACACCTGCTGACAAGGGCTAGTCTGGCATCCCTGGACTCACAGGGGCTCCCACACCTGTGTGCTTCTAGCCGGGGTGTCGGCAAGTACAAGAGCCAGTGCAAAGACTCCAAGAAAGTGCTGGAAAGAGGAAGAGATGGGATATCAACCATTAGACTTGGCATCCTTCTCTTCTAAGAGAACTGGCATGGCCTCACTTTCTCAGAAACCCAGAGAGGCTTGCTGCTCTTGTTCTCCTGCGAGCGAGCAACAAAATGAAGAAATTAATGTGAGTTTCACTTTCTCTTCTTTGTACTCTTTGTTTTCGAGCAGATCCGATGGAGGATAATTTACTATCACACTTTCCTGCCAAGGAAGCTGAGCGCTTCTCACTAGGACCTCCTTACTGCGCAGCGAGCTGAGGGCAGGGAATGTCGGGCCCATTTTACAGAGAGTAGACTGAGGCCAAGTGAGGAGACCCAGTCATTCTCTTGTTGAGAAGGTCAGACGACATTATGATCTGGAGACATTCACGAGTCTTTAAAGGTTCCTCTTTTTAAACTGAAGAATCACTAAGCATTGTGGAAGGTGAGGGTCCTGCAGATGTAGGCGATAAAATGAGAATGACCCTCGTATGTGTGTAGGGGACCCTCTAGGCTGGAACTGGACTAGTGAGGCAAGGCTCTCATGGGTGCACTCTCCATGCACTCTGCAATTCAAAAGAGCAGGTGGCGAGGAGCAAGGAACGCCCTCCCCCCCATGCACACCTCCAGAGAGACTCCAGCGCACACAATGCACTAGCTGTTTTCAATAATAACATCAGGGGCATTAAAGCGAGCATCTAGCTAGAAAACAGTCTTGGGAGAATCTCCTCCTGTCTTTCTCATTTTTGCTTCCCAAGAGAAGGCCTGGATGAAAAGGAACGAGATAGAGGCAGGTGAGGAGCACAAGGCTGGTTTGCTGCAGTGGTGCAGGCTTCAGAAGTCGGGGTGGGGGCTGCCCAGCTGCCCTACTGTCCCCAGAAGCGGACGAGGCTCCTGCCTGAACCCATATCGCCCCAGTCCATCTGCTCAGGAGGCTTAGAAGCCCTGTGGGGAGCCTCTGCTGTCCTGAGGGCCTCAGTAAGCCTGTGAAAAGGCATATGGCCTTTCTTACTGTCAAGGCTTGTCATCAGCTTTGCTCAGGTCGGTGCAAGACTTCTTTCCTGGTGCACACCTGGGCCGCTTGGCCTGGCCTGGACCCGGGCAGGTGCACTGGGTGCCTGGGGCCCGCTCAGAGGAGTCCCCGTCTGTCTGAAGCTTCTTAGTAAAAAGGGAGGAGGAAAAGAATCTGCAGAGACCCTTTCCCCCCTCGCATTGATCTCTGGGTTTAAGCCCCTAGGTGCTGTTGCCAGATTACAGCTGGGGGCGAGGATTCCAGTCAGATCCCTCCAGAAGGAAAGCCCACTGGCTGCAACCCACCCCAGCCCTCTGAGAGGTTCACTTCTTGCTCTGTCTTACCACGGCCTGGTTTCCCCTCAGATTTCTGCCATCAACCATCAACAGTCTCTGTGACCACAGAAAGAGCTCTTTCCTCTCACCCATTTACCCTGCCCGAAATGCCATTGTTCCACGGAGGCCCTGGAGGCATTTCGGGCTTGTCTCTCTCACCATAGTGTGACATTATGTGTCAGGTCAAGTGTGCCTGCTTTGCAGCTGCCTGGGATTAGGGAGTTGAAAGACAGATACTTTCGTGGGAAAGAAAAGCATGGGTTTTGGAGCTTGCAAGGCTGTTATGAAAGGAGCATGGGTGTCTGGAGATCAGTGGGCGCCCTGGGCAGGTCAGAGAGGTGTGAAACGAGAGGGAGTGGAAAGGGGAAGTCTTAGAAGACACGGTTCACATAAACTCAATTTGACCTACTTAACACTTCTGCCTGGGCACCACCTAACTGGAAGAGAAATGCTGATATTAACTCAACGCAGAGCTGAGGGAAACTGGATGGGTCTGGCCAATAGCAGTGACGGACATTTTCCTGCTAGAAATTCTGTACACAGTCCATTCTGCAGAGTGCAAGGACCTTTGGCGGCCAATAGGTTTTCCATTCACCGTGCACACTTGGAGTGGTGGGGGGCTCCAGTGCCCCCTCCCAAGATTAAGATTCTTCTGCTCACTCCTAGCTCCCAGCACACCCCTGGCATGCTTTTACCCCTGGGCCTTTGCTTTTGCTGTTCTTATAGATAGGATTGCCCTTCTCTGGCTTCTACCCATCCTTTGAGGCCGGCTCAATGGCATCCTTTCTCTTTTGCTTTTCCTGATACCATTCATTTATTCATTCAACAGACATATCATGAATACCTGCTTTGTGCAAGGCACTCTTTCAGGTGATGAAGTCCAACAGTTAATGAAGCAAATTCAGTCCTTACCCTTAAAGAGCTCATATTCTGGTGGTCAGCACCCCTCTTCCCAAGATGAGAGGAATCACACCCCCCAGCATGGTCACCTGCCTCTACTGCAGTGGTTATCTTCCGGCCTTAGAGGAGGCTGGCGTTTGGTCCTCCCAGTCTCCCCGGTGAAGGAGCCCATGCCAAGCACCAGAGGTGGCCCTTGATTTCTTGAATTTGTCCTAAAGCTGTGTTGGCCTGGGCAGATACACTGTTATCACTTAGCGTGTGTTTCTTTGGGATGGCTTTGAGGGGTGATGGATTCAGGAGAGCCAGCCACCAGCTGGCACATAGTAGGTGCCTAAGACCTGGTTGAATTGCTGCTGAAAGGACAGGGAAGTGTAATATGGACCCAGCTATCTGATCCCCCGCGGAGCCTGGGCACCATGTGGGTGTGAAGCACACCTGGGGCTCCAGCGAGCTGGTGTGAGCTCGGGTTACACTTGGCAGAGGCGGTCTGAAGGAGCTGCTCCCTGGTGCATAATTCACTGCTTGCTCCTCCACAGAGGAGCCACGGGTGTGAAGCCAGGAGGGACGTCGCTGGCCCCTGGAGGAAGCAGGGCGACATCCTGTATACTTGAAAAGAAAACTGAAAGTCCTTTTCTTCACGAGAAACTATTGTGTTTTCCTAACCCACAGGTATGCCAGAGTCTCTCTGGTCCAGAGCTGTGGGTGACAGGGCGGGAGTTGCGGGGAGGGGCAGACGGGAGGGGCACGAAGGGAGTTTGGATTGTTTCATAGTCTGTGCTCTTTGTCTAATTCAGGGAGGTAGCAGCCTGCTGGAGCCCACCCCGAGGAGCCCTGTGCTATATGATACATGTCCTGGTGAGAGGAACCTCTTTTCTGGCTGTTAAAGTACATTCCTGTGTAGATGTGGAAGGAGAGAAAGTGCACTAGAGCCAGAGCTAGGATAGGAATGTGAGCATTTCCTTAATTGGACACGAGTGCCTTGAACTGGTTCCAGTTTTAGTGTTTTCTTTCAAGAGCCTGGACCCTAAAGATTCCATAGAGTTTTCTTTCTCTAAAAATCCCCTTGGTTCAAAGGCCCCTTGATAGAAATAAAGAAAAAGCCAGGGCTGAATCTCTTTGATATGTAGGAAGGCAAGAGTTTGTGGGCTGGCAGATCCCAGGCTTATTTGTGGGGGGGGGGGGGGGGGGCGGCAAGGCAAGAGGGTTCTGGGTGGAAGGAAGGAGGCCCCTCCTAAGAAGGCTTAGTACAAGAGGACCCATACACTTTACGTCGGGCCCCAGAGCCTGATGATAGGATGCAAAGCCCTTTCCCCTTCAGCATTTGTAGGAGCAATTTCTCTTAGCCTTATTAGTGTCCCAAGAGCTAAAAATATTCCTCTTGCCTGCTTCAGGAGACTGGGACTCCTAACAGAGCAGTCAGGCAACGTGCCTGAGAACATATGGTAAAGTGAGTCAGAGGCTAGAGGATTTTGTCTGATGGGCTTGGGCTGTTTGTGCGTGGACTGATTCCCTGGTGCGTCCAGAACCCAGCTGGACATATGCTGCGAAGCACGGAAGACCCGAGAAACTCACAGGGGGCAAGGGGGGACGTGGGGCCACCGGCCAGAGCCTCACTACTTGCCTCTCCTGTCTGTCCCACCCGGAGCTAGAAACTTCACTCAAAGGACTCCAGGGGAAAATGGGGCGGTCCGTGGTTGAACAGAGTAAAAAAACCAAAGCAGATGCAATCAACTCTGCTGAGCCCCATCTTTCCCCCCAAACACCTTAAAAACAAGCCCTGTGTCTGCTCAGTGCTTTCCAGCTTATCGAGTGTTTTCATAACACTATCTCATTTCATCCTCACATCAACCCACACACACATTCTTGCCTTTCAGATTTCTTACGTACTCAAACGAGTTTTACTGAAAAAATTTGGCTAGAAACTCCCCTTCTCCTACTCAGTTTTTCTTTTTAACCCTAAGTCTTTGACTGATATCTTTAAGAAGCTCCCAGATCCCCAGGGTGTGAAATGTATTTATTCTGCCAGCCATACTCTGCTGCATGGACTCCAGTAGTCCTGGTCTTTGCCAATGGAACCAACTTTTTTATATTCAGTTTGTAGTTTCTCTTTTAAAACAAATAAACAAAGAAGCCACAAGGGCCAGGATAAGTGTAGTATTATGGGGGGAAACATAGGTTTTAGAATCAACAAGGCCCAGAGTCAAATTTTGGTGCAGCCATTTGAGAGCTGAGTGGCCATGACCTGGTTAATCTCTCAGAGTCTCTCTTCCTTCATCTGACAAATGGGACAATAGTGCCTGTGTCTTAAAGTCATTGTGAGGCACAAATTGTGCTAGCAGATTCGAGTGTACCTTAGCAAACAGCTGCTCCATGAAGTCCCTTAAGGCTAAACTGAGGCACCACTGCTAGGCAAATTTCATACAATAGTGTCTTTTTGCAAGGCAGAGGGGAGATAAAGCATGGGAATAGACTGCTAAATGAATTCAGATGGAGACTTTTTAATTTAATGAATAATTAGCTACATGGCCTGCATACCGGGCACAGTGGTGCCGGAGGGAACTCTAATAAGATATGAAGTAATTCTTATTTTAGCAAAGGAGTTGGGAAACTGGATGTATGCGACGTTCGAAAGCAAGGCAGGTGTGATTACACTTGGATTTTTATTGAAGCAGAATTGCAGTGGGACCCTTGAGTTTCTGGGGACAAAGGTGGAAGAAGGAGGGGGTGCAGAGGCCTGTTTAGTTTACTGGGCTGCACATAACAGAAGCTCAGTAAATGTCAATGGAGGGCTGATGTGGTTTGGAGAGTTTAGGTGCTGCGTTTCACTTCTGCTGCTGACTTCTTGGCAGAGGTAGTGCAAGGCATAGGGTGGTAGCGGAAAAAACATCGGCCCAGTGGTCTGCAGGCCTGCGTTCAGGTTCCGTCTACCATTTAATAGCCTGGTGACCTTGGACATGACATTTAATCTCTTAGGTGTCTTCTCACCTGTAAAATGAGGAGACTGGGCTCGGTGATTTGGAAGGTCTCTTAGCTCTAAGTTTCTGGGGCTCTATGTTAACTTCATTCACTGGTGTTTCTGTTTATTTATTCGAAGGCTGTAGGGACAGTAGGAAGATATCCTATCTCATAGGATATTGGGAAGCATGTTCAAATACCCTGTGTCTTTACAGAGATGATCCCTAGCAACGTAGCAGAGTAGCTGTGTGATCTTTGGCCGGTGCCCTAATTTATTCCAGTCTCCGTTTGCACACGGTAAGCTAGGGACTCTATGTTGTGCTGTGGTAATCTTATTACATTCTTCTGAAAGCCGAGATCATGAAAATGCTTTGAAAAACTGCAAGGCACTACATAAAGTATTACGATGGAGAAATGGCATAGTTGTTAGACTGAAGTTGAGCCCCTGCATCCCATATTTTCATGTGAGTGAATGCATCGCCGTGGTTCCCGTGGGGAAACAGAAAGTGTAGATTTGGGGTTCTAACCCAAAGCTTGCTTTCCACTCCAACTTACTGACAAGAGATAAATTTTAGTTAAAATGGCATTAATACAAAGTTTCTTCCAGAGCAGGGATCAGGTAGTTAGTTACCTCAAGGTTCTCCAACCTCGGAAATTTGCAGGAGGCCAGACATCTGCTGGCCGAGGCCTTACTTCCCAACCTCTTCAAAATGAGGTCATTTCGACACTCTAAGGGTGTGTGTGTGTTGCAAGCGGGTCCGGGGCAGCTTTCTGAGTAAAGAAAACTTCACAAGCAAAAATCACAAATAGGTAACGTGGGACTTTTGGTATGTAAAAGTGGTGAGTCAGTCTTTCATCCCGGGTCTCGCCAGGGATTGCTTCTGGGGAGAAATGGCAGAGGGCATCAGTTCTGCTTTCCCAGGGCTTACCTCAGGCCTTGTCAAGTTCCAACCTGGAAACCAGCTCTCCAAGCATTGGCTTCTCCTTTGGCTGCATAGATGACAACATGTCACACCCAGCCTTTGAGAAGCTTCTCCACCTTATGGAAAAGGTACAAACACCCCCCTCTGTGAGCAGTAACCCCATACTGGAGCACGTCCCTTAGCACCTGTCCATAGAAGCATCGACCTCCATTAGGTCACTACCTGGAAAGATGCATCCCGAAGGTGGTACTTGGTGGCATAAATCGATTTCTGATTTTTCTTATGGGGTGGAGTGGGGGGTGGGGAGAAGCTCCTGAATTTCTCTGGTTGAAAGGAACAGCTTGGGGAGAGGAGCTTGAAGCTGTGTGTTCATAGGAAGTACACTGTGTATAACTTAGGTTGTATATATGAATGACTAAACATAGCAAGTTTTTTAAATTTAATTGTTAGGTTATTTTTGTTTGGGTTAGCTGGGGAGGGCTGGTGAAAATTATGTGGGCTTCCTCAAGGTCCTGCCATTCTTAAACCCTCACCATTAATCCTATCACCCTTTACCTGAGATAAGCTTATGTGTATTTTCACTTTTAAGCACATATCTATGGATTTCATACATTCACTACCTTTCAAAGAGCTGACTGGCTTCAAAAGCACTTTCAATTTTGCCAAGGGGTTGATAGCTCCCCCTTCCTCTCCTGCACACACACATTTCCTCAACCCCCTGTGCACATATAGATCAGGGTTACAAAGCCATTTTACAGGAGTTTTTGAAGCAGAGGTGTGAAGCGAGGTGCTCCAGCCACAGAGGGGCAGACTCCTATCCTGGCTGTGGGGGCAGCGAAGCCTGACCGCCTGGACAGACCCCTTGAATTATAATTCCTGCGCAGTGTGGGAGGGGTTTGGCTTGAAGCCCTTTGCTTTTTCAACTCGCAGGGGATCCGGGAGCCAAGGATGGTGGGGTGGGCTTGCGCGGTGCCCACCTGCACCCTATGTCCCGCGCCTCGGTGTGTGTAGGTGTCCAGCGGAAAAACCCTACGACGACACCACATCCTTTCTCACACAAATAAAATCCTCCACGGATCTGCAGGCTGCAAATCAGCCCCTCGCAAGCTAACTTGTCTCTTCAGCTTCGCGTCCCCTCCCACCTTCCCACCGTCTCTTTTATAGCGGTGTTCGCATTTCCACGCAGCTTGCCAGAGATGGAAGGGACGCGCTTCCCGCGCAGGGAGCGAGGTGTCGCGCACGAGGCCTAGTTTGGGGGGCAGAACGCTGAAGAGGAGTCCCGAGTTAAGGGGACGAAGAGAGGGTGCAAAGGAGAGCGCTGGAGCCAGGCATCCAGGGTCGAAGGATGGCGCCCTCCTACCGCGCAGCGCTGCCGCCGAGCAGTCACGTCCGGAACGGGCCTAGCGCCCTCCTCTAGCCCATAGTCTTCCGCCCGGAGCGCCCAGGAGATCGTGCAAGGAGTGGGGCGCGGAGGGGGTTGCGGACGCCGGCGGGTTTGTTGGCACGAAGCGGCGTTGACATTGAACTCCTACCCTGGTGCGTGCGTGTGTGTGTGCGCGCGCGCGCGTGTCCACGCGCGTGTCTGCGTGTGTGAGTCGTGGGGAGTGAGGCCGACTATAAGCAAACCACGGCCTTCAGGGAGCTGAGCCTGAGCGCGCCCCCGAGCCGCCGCCCGCGGGAGCGGCGAGCACTGAAGCCATTCATGATTTTGGTGACGTTATTCCAGGAGTGGGTGAGGGGGGGCGGGGCCTCCCGGGGCCGAGCCCCGCCCCCCGCCCCTATAAATACGGCTTCCCGGGCTCTTTGTGGGGCCGCGAGCTCGGTGGAGAACCGAGAGCTCCGTGCGCTCTGCGGACGCCGCTGGCAGCGGGGCTGTCTCCGGGAGGCGGACCCGCGGACACCTAGTGCTCGCACTCGGCCGCCGGCCGCGCCTCTCTGCGCCCCTGACAGCCTTACTCGGGACGCAGCGGCCGTTTTTAAGTCACAAGGGTGTGGGTCAGCCTCCCCCAGGACTTCATGTCTGTTTATTTCCCCATTCACTGGTGAGTATCCTGCGCCCTCAGTGGGCATCCGTCTCGCGGCCATGGCAGCGGGGCCCGGGCGCCTGCTCCTGCGGGCTCGGGTGCGAGGGCAGCTGGCTGCGCGGGCGCCTGCACTCGCCCGCCGCCCAACCCGTGCAGGAGTCAACGTCAAGGTTGCAAAGGTGGGGGGTGGGGGGAGGTGGTGTCGAGAGCATCCAGACAAAGGGAGTGAACTCGAAGCCGTCACTTAAGTGACGGCTGGGAGGGTGTG
>PJEM01007115.1:0-22968 GCA_004023845.1 Helogale parvula | reverse complement strand
GGGGGCTCCGGCTCTTCCCGGGCCCCTCCCCTTTTTCTTTTTGTTTGCATGCAAGGCTCGGCGTCGAGGCCGGCGGCCGCGGGGCCGAGCTGGTGCAGCGCGGCGGGTTTTGCAGAGCTTCGAGGGGTGGGGGAAAATGCTCTCCCCACACGGAACCCGATTAAAGCCACAAGCAGCAGTACAAGTACACGCTGCACCCTCTTGATCTCGTTCCTCCCCATACCCCTTAAAACCCGATGCGCCTTTGTGGGGGCCCGGACTGGGGCTGGGGGAGCCGCCCTCGCCGGACCGGCTGGAAGAATCCGGGGCCCGGCGCGGGGCGGAGGAGGTTCGCACGGACCGGGGATCTGGGCCGGGAGGGATGCGCCGCCGGCGGCGCGCTGCTTGCGGAGCGAGGCCCCCGGCCGCGCCGGCAGCCGCTTCCTTCCTGCCTCGGGGAAGAGGAGGAGCGGCCAGGGGTCGAGCCCTGCCGGCGCCGGAGAGCGCCTTCAGGTGCCGGCGCCCGAGGCCGGCTCTGCGGGCTCACTATCCGCGCGGTCCAGCTCTGCCCAGAAACCGGAAAGTTCATGCTTCTCGCTTCAACTTTTCGGGCCCGCGCCACAGCCGGGAGCGAGGAGCGAGCGCCCCTACACCAGGCGGGGAGCCGGGTGGGCGCTCTTCTGGCCCGTTTCTTTGGGGGTCAGCGACAGTCTTTCCACCACCCCGGATGAATCTGCCTTTGGAGTCCCCACTCCTGACCCTAACCCTTGCCCGGAAGCCCAGCATCTTCTGTCTCTCCCCCCGCACCCCCCCATCCTCTGCTTAGAGAAATGAACTCTCCAAACAAAGTAAAAATTCCCCCACCCTTAAGGCTTGCGTACCCCCCTCCTTATGGGTGCCCCTTCCCTCCCACCCCCGTGGTCTGTGAGCAGCCAGGTGCCAGGTGGGTGAGGCTTTGAAGGCAATGGGAAGCTTTGTGCCCCTGCCACTCAAAACTTGGTGGGTGTTAGGGCCCATCAGGGTTATTATCCCCTGAGAAATGAAGAGAAATAAAAATAACTGGGAATTATTTTATGGTGGATTAGCACTACATAGTTTGCAATGGTTTTTCTGCCCCCAGAGATTAGCCATTTAGCATAACTGTGGGATATGCATTATTAGCATCATGTTAAGAAACAGAGCACCTGTGGCTCAGAGAGGTTATATTACTTGTTTGAGATAACACAGCTCTTGAGTGACAGAACTTGGACCAGACCTCCTGTTTCTGTTCGCAAATCCAATGCTATTTCTACTCTATATAGTAATCATAAAGTGAAGAGGAACAGGGGTTTCCTTAAATGCAGTCGGTCTAAATCCTTGCCTGCTTTCTTTTTTTCTAACTGTGTGTAAAGACACGATGGTGAAAATATTGGGTGCTGTGTGGGGAGCACACTGACTTTGGTATGTACTATTTGGCACTGTGCATTCGGGACCCCGTGTGTGCCTGTGGCTTGTGTGAGGATAATGGAACATTTGTATCCTGCTTACAGCGTACAAAGCACTTTCACATGTCAGCCATTGGTGGGCCAGCTTGGCCCCTCTGGAAATTTCCTTTGCAATCAGAGTCCGGGCATCCTTAAGGCTTTTAATCCAGGGGATGTTTTTCAAGCTGTGAGCTTGCAGCTGCTGTGGCTGGGCTAGAGAAGGGAGTTGGATGGCAGATGTGACGCTTGCAGAAAGCTGACCCCTTGGGGCTTTAAGTGGGACATTTTGCAGAAAGGAACACCAGAGAGAGAGTGCGCGCGCAATATAGGAAGGCAGCATTGGTGGACTTGGTTTCCCTGAGGTTGACCATTTATCATTATGTAATAATAATATGCAGTTCCCCTAGACACGGGTTGAATTGAGTTTAATAGAGACAGATGAACTCAGATACCTACTGGTAGTTTTTTTTCTGTTCTGTCACTTAAAAGAAAATCCAGAGTTGCTCTGTGCCAGTGGGGACCCGTACAGGGGAGGAGGGAAGAGAGGTTTGCCAGAGAGGTTGCCATGCAGTTTCAGGGCTTTGCTGGCTGAGACTGAGCCGTGCTGCCCGGGGCTTGTACGGCACTTCCTCAGGGTGTGAGCTTGTTTTTCTGTGAGATCTGTTTTGAGCACCTCTCATCCTGCCTCCAGACAGTCCCCTGATCTAACAGCAGAACGCACCAAGGATGGGAACATGAACGCGTGTGTCTTTGTTGACATTTGGTCTGGGTTTCTTGGCAGCCCTGACTATCTGAGATCTGCAGAGATGACTGAGGTGATGATGAACACCCCATCCATGGAGGAGATTGGCCTCAGCCCCCGAAAGGACGGCCTTTCCTATCAGGTGAGTTCAGTACTGGGTTCATGCTGCCTCTCGAGAGCCTGGTGACTTTTGCCAGGGCTGGAGAAGACTTGGTTCGGTATCCCAGTGCCGCTTGGAACTACTGTGTGGCCTTGGGAAAGTTTCCTAATGCCAGCAAGCCTCAGTTTCTTCGTCCGTAAAATGGGACAACAATAGTCCTTACTGCGGAGAATTATGGTAAAGATTCAACCTGATGAGATGGTCTGGAGAAGGCATTCATAGTGCCTGGGACACAGTAAGGGTTCAAGGGAGCGTGAACTCATGTCTTTAGTTAGTCATGCTGGCTGCTGGGGACCCTCCCATTCACAGCCGCAAAGCGGGGACGTGATTTGTGCAGTCGGTTCAGACCAGAACTTCCCTTCCCAGCCATGCCTTTGGGCAGTAGAAACATCACCACGAAGGGGAGCTTATGGAGAAAGGGGAGCTGCTGGAGGAATATCTGTGTCAAATGCTGCTTTCTTCCTCAGGTTGATGGGTGACCCATGGATGCTAAGAGTTGATGTTCAGAGTACTTAATATTGAGGAGAACTTTTCCCAAAGGCTAGCCATCTCAGGGATGTGATTGCTGGCATCTAGATTAGAGATCATCCCGTGTGACGGATCCAAAATACATAAGAACTCAGAACGTGGCCTAAGTAACACCTTCAGATTCTTAACACAGTTCTCTTCCTTGCCTGCGCTTGCCCGCTGTCCCTGGCCAGCTACACAGCATCTTCAGATACCTCTGGGACAGCAGGCTTGCTCCATATTTCCCAGGAGAGTTCCTAGGTTATTACATGCGGGGAGAGGAAGGAGTCTGTTTTTAAGGGAAGGCCTTGGAGCTGGGAACATTGGCGCGGGGCAGATGAATGAGCCGTGATGGGCCCATTCAGCAAATATTAAAAATGTCTGCTGTGAGCTGTGCACTTTACAAGTGCTACTCGTTTACTCTTGGCCATAGCTCTGAGGTGGGAGTTCTTGCTCTGTTTAACAGATGAAGAGACAGGCTCAGACTGAGTAGACCCAAACTCCAAAGCCTTGCTCTTCTCACGTATCCTCTATCTGTACTTGGTTAGAATCTGGATTTTTTCTGGCTAGTCATTCTGTAGAACAGTTCCGGGGCATCTGTTTTGTAAAGGAAGAAACAAATAGAAAGCTGGGGGCATGTGATGGTGGTGGGCGGGGGTTGGGGGAGGGTTGTTGATCGAAGAGCTGGGATGAAAGCTAAGTTTGGGCAAGGGAACTTGGTAGGTGACGGCAGAGTCCCTTCCCTTCAGACACACCGGGAGTTTCAAGAAGACCCCTTTGTTGTGTGTCCGTCTGGTCAAGCCCCTTTTGTTGGCTGGAAACAAGTATTCACGTGGTCTGAGGAGATGAGGGAAGTGAGGGGAATACCCTTTCCTGGTTGGTTTTATATATGCTCCACCTCCAGAGTGGGTCTGAAAGAAACAATCAAAGGCCCCACAGCCTGTGGGAGGGTAGAAGTTTCCTGGCCCACCAGCCAGGGTGTTTTTGGATACCAGTTTCCAAGCCACTGAATCAGACTGAATCTCTCTGTGGTTACAGGTGAGATTTTCTTTCAGTTTGGGGTTTTAGATTTCCATCACAGAATGTTTCCAAACACAGTCAGGATGTCTCGTGTGTGCCTTTTATATGCTCCTTCTGAACATGTCCCACAGTAAAGGGCCACATCCTAGAGCGCTGTCATCTCCACCTTCAGGCCATTCTGCTGGATCAGGGGGACAGGTAAAGATGGCAGAACCGGCTGAGCACCAGGTGAGGAAGGCTGAGCTGGGATTGCAGTGGCCCGGGGGGCGGGGGGAAATAACAAAATTGTGTCTGGGCTCCTGAGATGTCAGGATGCTGCCTGAGAAAAGGGCCCGAAGTCTGGTCTTGTGGTGCCGGCCTGGGGGCCCAGTTCTCATGGGCGCTCAGGAAACCTGTTCCTGCTACCTGGGCGGGGGCCAGTGTCCCGTTCCAAAATATCTCACCTGCAACTTCAAAGCACTCTTCTTTTTTTTTTTTTTAAATGTTTTATTTATTTTTGAAAGAGAGAAAGACAGCGTGGGCAGGGAAGGTCAGAGAGAGAGAGAGACAGAATCTGAAGACAGTCTCCAGGCTCTGAGCTAGCTGTCAGCACAGAGCCCAATATGGGACTTAAACCCACAAACCGCGAGATCATGACCTGAGCTGAAGTCAGATGCTTAACCGACTGAGCCACCCAGGCGCCCCTTCAAAGCACTCTTCTCACAAGATTTCAGAAAGGTCCTCCGGCTGCCTGATGAAGAGAAAGGGGAGATGGTGTAATCTTTAACCAAGCAACATTTACTGGACTTTTGCTGCGTGCAATGTGCTATGGGTGGGCCCTGTGCAGAGGGCCCAGGGCTACACGGGAAACCAGCAGGTGCACAATAACTGGAACATAGGCAGTCTGGTGAAGCAAGGCAAAGCCATGGTCAGTCCAGGTGTGGACGGCAATGAGAAGGCTTGGAAGGTCAGACTGGGGCTGGGCCTTGAAAGAAAATTAGGACTGGAAGAGACCCCCACCTCTCTAACCTAATTTTGTTGCGTGTCCGGATACCCCCTTGGCTTGTCCCTGTTTATGCCAGGTGTGGGGCTTTGTGGCGAGCTGATCTGACGATTGTCCTATGACTGATGTCCTCTGGGCCCACTCAACGCCAGTGTCTTCCAATGAAACAGATTCCCACCAGAGCTCCGGGGATTGGCTGGGGCTGCACTGGCCGGAGAGCTCATCCTCTGTGCATGCTCAGTCTGGGCTCAGATCTGGGGCGGGACATCTCAGAACTCTGTTCTTGGCATTCTTCCTGAGGGTAATAATAGTACATGGCTTTTACCAAGACCTGCTTTTCCAAGGAACTGAAAGTGGGAAGGAGACATCAATCCCGACTTGGCAGATGAAATAGAATCTCAGGCTTATGATTCGACCTTGAGACAAGGTCGGAAAATAAATAGGCACACTGGACTTTGTCAGTCATTCCCCCACCTTCCAGACCTACCCAGAATGAAGCTTTCCTAATCTCTCTGCCCCAGATGGGACCTCTTTCTTCTTTCAACACCTCTGGCCTGTGTGCTCTGAAACGATGCTTCCCTGGGCTTTGAGGATACAGGTCCTGCCTGACCTTCTCCCTGCCCAGGTCTCTGAGGACAGGGAATGCCTTATTTTCCTCTCTGTGCCTATCAGCCATCACCTTCTGAGCCCAAGGTTCCTGTGGGCTCCAGGCTTTCGCAGAGCAGGCGTGAAGTGGCTGGCGGTTGTTCTGGTGAAGTTGAGTCTCCTGATCCTAAAGTTGGCCATCTTCACCTCTACTTTAGGGTTTATAAAGGGCCGCCTCAGTTCATGCCTGTCAAGGCTTCGGATAAATGCGTTTTTATTCCCTGAAAAGTTCAGATAAAGCCTTATGTCTCATGCTTAGGGTGTTCCTGTCATTTTGAGAGCCTGTATACAAATGAGCAGAGCCAGTGCCTTGGTGCATCCTAACATTTGTTTAGAGAGTCAGGTCCCCATGTGAAATCCGTGTCTGCACACCCACTTGGCATGAATCAAGGCACCTGGCAGGGCGGGGGAGTAAATAGTTACTCGAAAGTCTGAGTACATGTTGGGCAGGCTGCGGGTAACAGCCGGTTCACCGGGGCTGAGCAGCAGGGTCCCCGTGAGGACATTTAGGTCCCCAACTGCTGCAGCTCCCTCCCCACACTGCGTCTGTGGGTTCCCTGTTCTCTGACCCACCCATGGGAGAGGAACGTCCGCCGCCTACACTCTCTTACTTTCCCCATTTCAAGGAAGCAGGTCGGCGGCTGCCCGGCGGGGCCCTCCCTGGGCTCTAGGGGTTCTGAGTATGTAGCATGTTGGAATGCCCCTCTGACTGGCCCTTCTTTTCTGCTGCACCTGAATCGGCCTGGGTCCTGTGTGGGGAAGGGTCCTGAGAGTTTGCCTATAGACACTGCCACCGGCACGCCCCATGGGCCGTGGGCATTCTGGGGCTTGCCCTAAGTTCTAGACAGGGGTATGGCTCCTCGGTTTTCTTTTAAAATTGCCCCTTCTAAAGCATCTGGACCAAGATCTGATAACTCTGTCTTTAAATTCCTCTGTGATCAGCATGCGTGTCTCTCACTGGCTGTCCTTTGTATCCCTGTTGCTGTTGCTGGTCACGTACTCCTACCATTTGACATCCATCCACCAGTCCGGCAGGCAGCGGGCTCTCCTCAGGGAAGCCGGGAGGATGCGCCGTAAATCAGAAGGAGCTAGGTCTTCACACAGCACAGTGTTGCGTGTCCTGAGCTTTCCCTTTGATCCCCAGAGCTCAGGGCTTCCCTGCGTCTTCCCCTTTGCTTCCTAAGACAGGAGGGAGGGATATCCTGGGTTTTGTACCATAGTGAGGAGGGAGAGTGGGGGGCTGACCTCTTGCCACACTTCTGTCATTTGCTTCTTGCAGTCTGAGAGCCTGAGTTTTAGCTCTGCATTAAGCACGGGGGTGGAGCACTCCGCCGGCTGAGAGCTTGCCTCTTCCTGGACCCAGATATCTCCCATCTCTTCTGTCTGCAAGCCCCAAAAACAGCCAGCTCCCCCTGCCTGGCCCCCTCTCCTCGCCCCCACCGCTCCCCTTGATGAGAAGCAGCAGCTCCTGTCTCAGCCAATAGGCTAGGGTTAATCTCTAAAGTCAGGCGGCAGTTCAGAAACGCTTTCTGTGCAGAGCCTTTCTTTATGAAGACCCCCGGGGCCTGGCTCTCCCTTTGCATCCCCATCTGTGCAAACACACCCATTGAAATAAGTGACCAGTTGAGCTTCCTGCCCAGGTTCAGCCTTCAGAGAAGCTGGAGCTCTGAGTGCCTGCCTCCGTTTCCCACAAGCCCCTGCTCAGGAGACCATGCCAGGGGACTCCCTCACCAGCTCTGCCTTTTCCTCCTCACGCCCTTATATCACTTCCCAGTTGTGGTCCCCTACCACCTTCTCAAGGGTTTTGGAAGCCCTGCTGAGTGGCCTCACGGAAGTCCCATGGTCACTAGGAAATCATCATCTTAAAAAGCTCTCGACTGTCCCTGGAGAGAAATAAAGCTAAAATTGCAAAGCATTTGGCAGGAGATATCCAGCCATGGACACGACATGTTACTGGAATCATAGCAAGTTTTCCTTCTCCTATCCCTACCCCCTCCACGTCGCTCCCTCCTTGGTACAAATCTTAATAATGTGATGAAAACAGCCAGTTAGGGCCACAGGACGTAGCAGGAAGGCTTCGTTTCTGAGTGGGTTTGTGTCTGCACACACCGCCTCTCTTCAAGTCAGAGCCCGGACCCTGTTCAGATCAACTCTAGCACCTTCCTTTTTATGCCCAAAGCTTTGACACACACGTCGTGTTCATGGTTTGGAATGTCCCCCCGGTTGAGGCCTGCAGCAGGCTGGAGTTGGCCCACTGGGGGATTCCCCCGCCCCCCACCCCGCCGACACACACGATGTGGTCACAACAGTGAGCTGTAGCATGGCCAGGGAGAGGGAGCAGGCTTTCTTCGCTTTCCTGGCCAACGTGTTACAGGCTAGAACCAAGCAACCCAGGCTTCTCTCAAAGGGCCTGTGTCAGGCCTGACGCCTCTCAGGTGCGTTGTGTTCATTGCTGTGTGGAACGGGACTGGGCTGTGTCTTAGGCTGCTTTGTTCCTGCGGGGCCGGCCACAGGTCCTGCAAACACTGCATGGTGAGTGCTGAAGGATTGATTGGACCCTTCCTCTCTCCCTTTCCCTCTCCCTTGGCTGTCCCACAGCATAGATTTTTATAGGATCAGCACCTTCCTGACATGGGCTTAGTCTTCCAAGTTGAATAGAAAGGAGGATTGTACCCTTAGGGAAAGGGGTGAGTTTGGGTGGCGAATCTTGTTACTGGAGCCAAGAGCTATTCCTGGGTGTCTAGTGAATGTCCTGAAATGATCTTTCAGGCCCGCGTCCTGAAATAATCCTCAGAGGATATGAAAACAGGCCCTCATTCACATGGGGCTCGGAGTTGTCAGGGTCTTACTTCTTTCCAGTCTCCTAGATGCTGGACCCCCTCTGCTACTTCTCCCCTTTCTGCTTGCCCTTCCCTTGTCCCTGAGGCCACCCTGGGAAGAGTCTTTATTGGCAAATCAAATCCTGCCTCTGCTGCTTCACTCCTTGGCTGGGGGAGGGCTCCTTCCTGTGCAGACTTGGGGCAGAAAAAAAATTAAAAGTTGCCGGAAGTTTCTCCAGACTGTTGTTCACTAGCATTTTGAATGTAAGGGAAGTTTGGGGCTCCTTTGGCCCCCCCCGCCCACTAGAATGAGCTGTCTTGCCGGCACTGTCGGAAGCTCCTTTCTTAGGTGAACCATAGAGAAGAGGCACCCGAGCATTTAGCCAGAGCAGCACTGTTTGCTCTTCAACCACGAATTTTATTGGAGCCAATGGGAATGAAGGTTCTGGATCTCTCACCCAGAGTAGAAATGGCCTGAGCAAGGAGGGCATTCACAGATCTCAGTTCAGAGGTGGTGGATTTCTAGATCTGACTGTATCCTAACTTGAATCTGAAGGTAGTTCCCAGACGGAGTTAATAGTATACTTTGAATTCACCTGCTGCCTTTACTTTGTAGAACACTCATTCACCCTGGATTTGAGAAGTGTCCCTGAATTCCTAAATGTTTTCTCTGGACACAGCCCTGTGTACAAGCTCTAATTTAATAGGTCACAATTAGCCCAAGGTGTGTGGGCAGGAGTGAGCTCAGCCACTGATCTCTGTGGTGAGACTCATGTATTTGCATGTGTGCACGCACACACACACACACACACACACACATGCGTGAGCACGTGTTCACTTACACGCGCTCCCTCAAGACCAAAGGGCAGAGGGTGGAATGTTAATAGTGGTTGTTTTTAGGTTGGAGTGTTGAGATTATAGGAACATTTTCTCTTCTTTTCCCCCTTCCCAGTTGTTTTTATATTTTCACCGATAAAGTGTGTATTTTGTTGTTCTTACGCTTACCCCTCAAATTATAAAAGTCACCTCTGCCCATGATGGAACTTTAATTTTCATTAACTTTTTTGTTGTCTAAATCCCCATAATCTCACTGTGCCTAAGTCATGACCGTTCACATTGTAGCATCTTTTCCTTTCTTTTCCAGACCACTTATATTTTCCTGCAACCAAAATCACAGTTGTGTTGTGCTTTTTTTACTGGTGTGTAAGTCATCAGCGTCGTATCATTACAACTTATCTTAAAAAAGGCTTCACAGCCAGTAATTTTAATAACCGGACAATATCCTGTTCCACGGTTATGACATGATTCTTTTCACCATTCTGCAGTTGCTGAAAACTTTTAGATTGTATACGTTTTCCTCTTATAAATGATGTGATAATTTGTATATAACTTTATATATAAACCTTTGTCCATGGTAGATACTATTTTCCTCCGAGTCTTAGGACAGAGTTTCAAAGTCAAAAGGTGTTTGTGTGTGTGAGAACGCTGCTCTGAACATTATTTTACGTAAATCTCTGCACAGGCCTGATTTCTTTCCTTGGAATAATTCTTGGAAGTACAACTACTGGTTCAAAGAGACTCAACATCATTAAGCCTCTTGATAATACACGACCTTAAAAACAAATCATATAGAAGTGTTTATCAAAATACAATCTTTTGGTCTGGACAGCTCTAGCCCACAGAATTGTAGGGGTGTAAAACCTGTAGAGATAGGATCATGAAAGGGCTTTGTGCATAGAGTCAGAAAGGTGTTTGGTTATTTCAGAGATGTATATCTTCCTCTAGTTCGTTAATTGCTTATTTTGAGCAGAGATGATAACATTAATGATGCTTCGGCTGTATTTAGCCAGCATTGCAAAATAGCTGGTGATCATATTTTTGTCCCATTGTGGGTAGATTGACACACTCTGGATTAGAGCTGTAAATGGGTCAGCGATTGCTCTCCTTATCTCCCTTATTCTATTAATGACACCGGAGTGCCACATGACCTTGAGGAAGACCAGTGAAGTCGCCTCTGCCTGGAGACCCGCGAAATTTGGATGGACATTCAGGTGGTCCCCTAGGCCACTTTGGTTTCCCGGGGCTCCAGGTCTGGCTCATAGAACGATCGTGGTTTAGAAATACTGCTTCCCTAGAATGTAGGATAAACTGCGCTCTTGGAAGTAGATCTGAACATAAAGGAAATTTTGGGTGCCATGCTCAGGGGCATTTTACCCAGCAAGTGTGCCTGCCTCAGCTTCTTGGCAACAAGTAAACCGCTTAAGCCAATGTTCCAGTAGGATTCACAAACTCCCGATGGTTTACAAAGTCAGTTTAGGTGTTACCCAGACAAATTTCTCGAGGGTTAGTGTATTTTTATGGTTACTACCTATGACAGGCAATACTAGTTTTCCATCTGTGTGGTGATACAGAGTTTCATTTTTAAAAAAAAAATTTTTTTTTAAACACATGAGTAATGAAAACATGTCATTGAGCCATAATGTGTATGTGAACAGGGAGGGATAATTCGAGCGGAGTCCAACTTCCCAAGGCTGGCATCACTGTTGTTTTCATGAAGGAATTTCTGTTCTTCAACTCTTGTATCCTCTTAGATGAAAGCGTTCTTAAAGATCAGCTAACACTCCATTATGATTTCCGTATTTCTTTGGTCATTTGCCCCCTCAGATGTGACAGTTGGAGCATTAGGATCCTTCCTGGCTGTTTTCCTTGGCACCCTAATATTAGAGGTTTTCATGCCAAATTACTTCTTAATAATGTTCTATGTATATACTACTTGATGTTTTAACAAAGTGTTAAAACCAGAGGACAGCTGCTCCTGGGGTTCACAGGAACTTTCCAAGGGATGTGACAGCAGAGAGCATTTTCGGGAAACCTATTTCCACATCTTCAGCTTCCTTCTGTTGCTTTTCTAAAATTGCATTTCCTGAAGACGGGCTTCGCCAGTTTTCTTTCCCTACCTTTCCTATCAAGATTGCCTTCCTCCCCTTTTATTTTTTTTATTATTTTTTTAATGTTTATTTATTTTTGAGAGAGAGAGAGAACACAAGCAGGGAGGGGCAGAGAGAGGGAGACACAGAATCTGAAGACAGGCTTCAGGCTCTGAGCTGTCAGCACAGAGCCCGACGTGGGGCTTGAACTCACAAACCGAGAGAGATCATGACCTGAGCCGATGTCTGACTAACCAACTGAGCCACCCAGGTACCCCTTTCCTCCCCTTTAATAAGAGAAGGACCTGTGTATTGCCCTCCTGAGTCTTTTAAGGTGACTTTCCCCATGGTGCTGAAGCCTCAGGCTCATCAAACAAATGGACCATTCAAAATGTTACTGATTAGAAAGCTCTGTAAATCCCGCCTATCTATCACATTAAGAAACCAATAAAAAAAGATTACTTTTTGTATGTAACAATTATTTGTAGCATTTTATTGATCAGTTATATACTAATACTACAATGAGACAAGCCAGATTTTTTTTTCCTAACAGGCTTTAGGTTCATTTGATATAAAAACATTATCAGTTTATATCCATAAAAACATCTCTTCCCTGCAGAGAAGTATGAGAAAACCTCATAACTAAAAACTTCTATTAAGTTAAAATTCTATAGAACAGTAGAATGGAGAAACAGTTTCAAGCAGAGAAGGTGATAAGACTTAATGGATTGTTTATGAGGTTTTTCACTGGCGATGGTTGACACCAAGTTGCTTTGATGTTTCTAAGGCATTGGGTACATTTAAGAGAGTGGTGTAAATGCTTTATTTTAAGATGTTGATGTTTATGATATATCAGAAGTTTTAGGTGTCGATTTAAAAATGCGTGGAAGGACAGAGAATTTTTCACAGTTCTTTTAAAGAATATACAAACAAAAAGTGGAATCAAACCATGGCCCTCTGGCATCTCAGACGTGGGAGTGGCAGGCCATCGGGTCCCTCGGGCACTCTTTGCACACAGCCAGTGACACAGATTTCAGAACCTCTCAGCGCAGTGGGATTATGGACTACAGATCTGGAAAACTGGTTGCTAATCTTGGCTTTGCTTCTGTCTGTGTCACCTAAGGAAACTCACATCACCTCTTTGGGCCTTGATTTCCCCGTCTCTGAGGGAGAGGGCCGATTCTATCACGTTGTGCTAGACTGTTAGAGGAGGTGAGGTCCTCTATCCTGATCCCGGATAGATCCACCCGCCCACTGGCATGAAAAAATCTGCTCCCTTTTCTTCACGTCTGCCGTCTAGCTGTTTGAAGGCAACTTTATGTTCCTCTCAAGTCTTTTCAGTCTTAAATTGTACTGTCCTTCAACCTTGACTTAATGTGGTCATGTTCCTCAGCGTGCTTTTTAAAAACTCTAGGTCAGTGATTCTCAAATGTTTTGATCTCAACCCCTCTTCCATTCTTAACAATTATTTAGGAACACTGGAGGTATTTGTTTATGTGGATTATATCTTTTGATATTAAAACAGAGCATTTAAAACTTTTGTGTACTAACTCCTTTATAATAACAGTAACTGTAAAACTGAGGTGCCTGGGTGCTCAGTTGGTTGGGTGTCAGACTCTTGGTTATGGTTCAGGTCATGATCTCATGGTTCGTGAATTCAAGCTCCGTGTCAGGCTCTATGCTGGCAATGCAGATCCTGCTTGGGATTCTCTCTCTTTCTCTCTCTCTCTCAAATATAAATTAAAAAACCACTTTAGGGGTGCCTGGGTGGCTCAGTCGGTTGGGCGTCTGGCTTCGGCTCAGGTCATGATCTCACGATTTGTGGGTTTGAGCCCCACGTCGGGCTCTGTGCTGACAGCTAGCTCAGAGCCTGGAGCCTGCTTCGATTCTGTCTCCCTCTCTCTCTGACCCTCCCCTGCTCACACTGTCTCTGTCTCTCAAAAAATAAAAAAAATAAAAAAATAAAAAATAAAACATTAAAAAACCACTTTTAAATAACAGTAAAATCATTACATGTTAATATAAATAACAGTTCTGAATAAAGACAAATATGTTTTCAAAACCAAAGCAACATAAAAAAAGGTTTAGTGAGAAGAAAGGCACTGTTTTACATTTTTGCAAACCTGTTTAATATCTGGCTTAACAGAAAATGGCTAGATTCTCTTATCTGCTTCTGCATTTAATTTGTTATATAATAAGTGTTGGTTGAAGTAAATGAAGAAAATTGGGCCTAAGCAGATATGTTAGAAAAGCTAAGAAAAGGAAGAAATATCTTAATAGCCTTATTCAAATATTTTTCTTTGCTATTTCACCAAAACTCAGCAAGTGGCGGTTTCTTAAAGGTTAGTAGCAACGTGGAACCTGAAATCTCATCAATCAAGTTGTGTACTCTTACATTAGAATTCAGTAGTCTGTCTTACACTGCCAATGAGTCTTTTACCCACGTTTGGTTTTGTGATGTGGTGCGTCGATCATTTGGAAAATACACATTCGCTGAACAAGACGGGTCTTCCAAATCTGGACACATTTCATTTAAACTATCAGAAAGTCACATTTGTTCACATCTTTACCGGTCTCATCAGAAAGTCTTCAAG
The DNA here is from genome assembly GCA_004023845.1 of Helogale parvula. Classification (NCBI taxonomy): domain Eukaryota; kingdom Metazoa; phylum Chordata; class Mammalia; order Carnivora; family Herpestidae; genus Helogale; species Helogale parvula. The sequence continues at coordinate 9,130 of PJEM01007115.1, read as the reverse complement.
TATTAGGAAGCTGACAAGGTTATGATGGCTGATATGATTTATGCTTGAAAGTTTGATTTTTATCATTGGTAACAAATATTAGTCATTTTCCGTGAAGTGACATACTTGTTTTGTTCGCTTTTGAGGACATGTCCCCCAAATACCCAAGTCAAAATAACCGTGGTTTGTTGGCCATTTTTTTTCAAGTGCAAATGGTATTCCATGGAAAAAGTGGCTAGTTCAGCTGGCAACTCTTTCACACGCGTGCTATTCCTCGAGATGTGCTCTGAGATGTGGCGGCAGCATGCTGTCTGAAGGCTTTCCGTTTCATCACACAGAATACTAAAGCAACATGTACTTAAGAGTCAATATTTAGGGGCACATGGGTGGCTCAGTCAGCTGACTGACAGACTTCAGCTCAAGTCATGATCTTGAGGCTCGTGAGTTCAAGTCTCACGTCAGGCTTTGCGCTGTTAGGGCTGAGCCTGCTTTGGATCTTCTGTCTCCCTCTCTCTCTCTGTCCCTCCCCCACACACTCTCACTCTCAAAAATAAATAAGCATTTAAAAATTAAGAGTCAGTATTTAATAAAAGTTACATTTTACTATTTGTCAAGGATATTAAGTCTTTAATTGTGTGAGGTGGTAAAGAATATAATACGTATAAGTACAGTTTGCTGCTACATCATTCATTCTTGCCAAGGGGCCAACAGTTTCACCCACCAGTGCTCCTTATGCCATTAGTACAAGCGGCAACACAGAAAGAAAGGCAGATAACATCTTAGTATTCTTAACAAAATGTTTTGACCCTATGGACACTCCTTCCATGAAAGGACCTTGGGATTTGAGCTTTGAGAATGGCTTCTCTATTTTTTTTTTTAATGTTTTATTTATTTTTGATAGAGAGAGAGAGACAGAGCATGAGAGGGGGAGGGGCAGAGAGAGAAGGACACACAGATCTGGAAGCAGGCTCCAGGCTCTGAGCTAGCTGTCAGCACAGAACCTGACGCGGGGCTCGAACCCACGAATGTAAGATCTGACCTGAGCCGAAGTCGGAGGCTTAACCAACTGAGCCACCCAGGCGACCCGAGAATGGCTTCTCTAGACTGAACAGAAAGAATATGTCTGATCAGAGGACAGCAGGGCCATCACCTTCCTCTTAGTGTAGACAGCCTCTAGGAATGCAGCCCTGTTTGTGTCCATGCTGTGCTGTGCTGATCAACTAAAATCTCCAGGCCTCTTTTGTAGGACCTGCTATCAAGCAAGGCTTCCTGTTTGGGAAGGAAAAAAATGTTTTTAATTACAAGAAAGCGGGGTATATTAGCTGACGAACCCGCTTTGGGACAAGGTGAGTTGGAGATGATGGGTGTTATCCACGTGGACATGTCTCACAGAAGGTGGGAAAGTGGAAACACAGCTGGAGACTGGGGAGTCCTCCACCTCTGATGGACAGGAGAAGCCAGGAAGCTGGGTCTGAAGAAAAGCCTAGGATGATGCCTAGAGCAGCAGCATAAGAATCTGGAGACACTGTGTAGCCCGAAGCCAAATGGTCTGGTAGTCTGCCTCGGAGGTGGTGGTTTTGGGGGGGTTGGTTTTGCATGAAAGCCGAGCTAAGGCCACGGGGCAGGGCTTAAGGGAGCCCTCAGAGACTTGAGAGACTTGTTTCCATGCCGGGATGTGTTTGGAAGCATGTGGTAGGGGTTAGGAAGGGGACTCCACACAAGGGTGGAAAGGCTGTGGGACTAGGCCAAATATTCAAGACTTTTGTCTCCAAAATGGAGAATGAGGGAATGGTCGGTGGCATCAGTCTTGGCTTTTTGAGGGAGAGGAGGTGTGGCTCTGGGACATTTGGCTAATACCAGTGGAGGGGGATGAAGAAAGGGATCTGTCCTCCCTAGAGGCCCAGAGGTGACCAGGAGACAAGTCTTCTTTCGAAAGGGCAATGCTAATATAGTCAATAGGATGGTAGAATATGGGGATTTGAAGTCCTCTGTGCCAGATAACTGCAGTCTCTCGCTGCCCTGAAGAACTTTGGGAATTGTTCTTTAACATTTCAAAAGCCCTGTCAGCTCACTGGGCCCAGAGTTATCAGCAGCAATTAGTGCTAATTAATTGGAATTCAGAACTCTTGACCTGCAGGATGGGTGTGTGTTTGAGACATGTTTATGAGGGACGGTGTTTATCTAGAGGATTTCCTTTTCTTTTAAGTTTCAGGGCTGAAGGCTTAAGCATCTTTAATCCAAAGGAAGGAGATCCAACAGTTGTTACAAAGCCTTAAATCTCTCCTCAAGTCTCCCACAGGCTTAGAGACACCCGAGAAGAGTAGGAGAGGGTGAGGTGGATATTCCGTAGCCCCAGGCCAGGGGATATGAGCATAGTGAGAGTGTCAAGGATGGAGAAGGAGGTGACTAGCATCCCAGTGGAGATGAGACTGTTCTTCCTCCCTGAATCCAGTTAGGAACCACTCTGCCCCTTTGCTAGAATTCTTTCTGTTCTCACCAGCCACATTTCACTTATGAGATGCAAATAACGATGATGATGGTGATGATGATGATGGCGGTGGTGGTACAATAGCAGGAGGCAAGTGTTTCAAAGAACATGTATATTTTTTCCTTTGCATATTGTTAGGGGTCAAAAAGCAGGGTAACTTTTCATTTGGATTAGCTGCTGCTCATTCGTTCAGCCCTTGGCAGAGCAGGATGCTGGTAGAGATCTGCCCATTGTTACAAACCAGCCCCTCCTAGGAAGGAATAAACACACAAGGCCAATCCATTGTTGTTCTCCAGGAAAAAGAAGAAACCCAGACTTAGGGAAGCTGAGAGGCAGCAGGCCCCTAGAATGGGCTGTGGGGGTGGGGTGGTGCATGATGGGAAGATCACTAACTCTGGGGGAGCCAGGTCCTGGACAAGGCAGTGGCTTGCATTCTGGCTGGCCCAACCCAAGCCCTGGGAAAATAGAGGCACCCGGAAGGAAGTGATAAAGTCAAAATCCTTTCTCCAAAGAACCGGGCTTAGAATTGTGAGTGCCCAGAGCTCAGAAGTGCTGCTCAGTTGTGCCCATCGCAAGCAATTGGGACTGCTGACTTTTCAATCCCTCCCTCTAAGAGCTCCTTGAGGATCGCAGTTTTACCAGATAAGATCCATCTTTAGGAATTCAAAGTTTACAGAACATGTTCATACATACTGGTATTTGATTCTCTCCAAAGCCCCATAAGATGGGAATGAACATTAATCCCAATCTATAGATGAAGAGAAGAGTTCAGAAATAGGCCACCACAGCTTTGAGCCCCTTGGGTACCATACTGGTCTTCAACGTGGAGCAGCATGCAGTCATTCCAATGATACTATAAAAAAGAAATTCCTTCCTCATTTTGCTCCAGCAACGGAAGCTCACAGAAGTTAAAAATGACTTGAGCAGGGTCACAGAAGTAATGAGACATGGGGGACAAAGTAAAAGCCACGTCTTACAGACTCCTGGTCTACCACCTGGGAGAATGGTGATTTTCCATTGCAGGTTTGAGGTTGATAAGCGCTGCTCTGGAACCAGAGAGGGGAGAGGCCCACTGTTTGGTTTTGTGTGCGGAGGCAGATCCCTCCCAGCGCCTTGGAGACTACTTGGTTATTCCCCTCCGGGCCTCTGCCCTACCTCCCCTCTCCACTCCACCCCACCCCAGCACACCTCATCCCTCGGTTACAGCCCAGCAAAGAGGATCAGGATGCCCAGGCCCCTGACGTCTCAGCTTGCAGAGCTGGTAATTAGCCCTTTGTGTCCAGTTAACCACCTTTCATCTCCTGCACTGGCCGGTGTCCGCTTTCCCTATTAGCATCTCTCAGCTCTTTGCCGAGCCTTCCGCCCTCTTTGCGGCTGAATGAGTGAGTCGCTTGTCAGGAATGATGGCTGAGGGATGCATGCACTCAGGGGAGGGGCCGTTCCCATCAGAATTGCTCACATTTTCCATCCCAGGTGCCAGACATCTCTCTTCTCTCCCCATGGCAGAGGCAGCCAGGTTTAGGTCACCTGGCTTAGAGGCAGACGGTTGATAGCTAGGCCCCCAAATTTCAGGTCTTTGGAGAGCTGATATTACCTTTCAGTTCCCCGCCATGGGTGAAATGGGAACTGACTGGCCAGCAACTCTTACACTCAAGAAAAAGCCTTCTAATTCCTCACCCCAAACCCCAGAGTTCTCTGCTGGGACGCTGCCCATGTCGGTCCATCAACCAAACATCCTGACAGTTTTCCTGGACAAGCCTGTTTTCGTGGTCCTTGTATTTAACTATTTATGTGTGCGTTGTCCAGTGCCGTGGCCACTAGCTACATGCAGCTATTTAAATTTATATTATATTTACAAAGATCAGATAAGTTTGTATTGCTAAAAGTTAAAGAAAATTTAACAATTGAGTCTCATGTCAAGTGCTCAATGGCCAGTGTGGCTACTGGCTACTGTTAGTGCAGGGAGGGAAAATCTCCATGATCACAGAAAGTCCTAATGGACAGCTCTAATCTGTACAACCAGAAATTCCAGTATATTGGCAACCAAACTACATCTCACAGCCCATTTCTTCCTCATAGAGGGTCCTAAAGCTCCCTTGACCTTTCAAGTGAACCCATCTGAGTTCCCCAGATGTCGAGGCTTATTGGGATCAGAGGCCACCTGGCAGAGGGCACCTCTAGAGAAGTGTCCTCTATATAAGTCACTCGTGCTGAGTTTGCACGCCTGCTGTCCCCACACTGTGGGACACGCGGGATCTGGATGGGATGGTGTGCGCACGCTTCGACTCTTCGCTCCATTTGCAGAGGAAGGAACTTGGTGTCTGTCAGTTTCATCCGAGCCATCAGCCCCAGCAGCCAAGTGTGACAGCGGGATGGCTGGATGTGGAGTCCAATGTCGGCAGAGGGAGGAAGGGACAGGGCTGAGAGACTCACAGCTGGGGATGGATACTTCTAGATCTGCCCTGCCCTATGCAGGGGGTTATCGTGGGAAATGCTCCTCAGAGCCTCCCACCTTCCTTTCTGGGCCTCTTGGAGATGGGTCTTTGCAGAGGGAAGAGGAAAGGATTTTTGTTGTTGTTGTTGTTGTTTTCCTTCCCTGGCCCAGAGAAAAGGGGCACATTGAGGTAAGAAGTTGAACCAGAAGCACTTTCTTTTTGGAACGTGGGCAGTTCTTTATTCCCTGCCAGTTCCTGCTGGCAAACAGCATGCCAGGCTGGCCTGCCGCCCCGGCCTTACCTGTCATGTGCTTGGCAAGTCTGACTTGAGCCCTTTTTTCCACTGCCTTCCCTACCCCGTCAAACTGCAGTTGCAACCTCTCATTTTTCTGCTGCCTAGATGATTAAAAAGCATGACTTAGTGGAAAAATCTCAACCTCCTTAGGGTCAGCCTCTTAAGCAGCTGTAGGAGATAAGATTATGCTGGCTAAATACTCAGCAACACTTTGCAAGGCTTTCTGTCTGCATGTGAGGAAATGAGAAACTGGTTCTGGGCGCATCTGGTCTTTGGAGAGCTACGATTTTCAGAGACATAAATTGGCATTATTTGATAATAAAATGAAACCTTTGATGGAAAGGTGTGATTATTATAGTGTTTTTTTAATGCAATTAACAGGCTTTGTGAAGGAAAAAAAATTTTTTTAATGGCGCCTGCTTTGAGCAATTCAGGGAGCAAAGTTCTCTGGCAACTGAGCAGTATCAGAAGTTCAATGCTCAGACTTCCCCCTAAGGACTTAAAAGACTTAATTGTGCAGCTCTTGGTATGAAAGGCATTGTTTGGAGTTATTTTAATTACCATGTGAGTATTGGCGCCTCTTGCTTGGAGATTGAATACTTACTGTAGTCTTGTTGAAACGGCTCCAAAGAGGACATTCCAGTTTGAATTCAGCATATGTCCTCAAAGCATTTTATCATCTGTGTGTTTGCCAAGAACTTGTACCCATCTAGTGAGACAGGAAGATTGCCTCGCTTCTCAAAAGGAGAAACTGAGTCACAGGCAGTCGAGAGGACCTGACTGGGGTTATAGAAGTAACATCATAGACGTAGGGAGAATCTGGAGTCTGTGGCTCCACACAATGTGTTATCAAATTTGAAGTCCTATAGGTCTGAGTTCAGGTCCCCATTCAGCCACTTCCTAGCTGTGTGGCCTTGAGTAAGTCACTTGCCTTCTCTGGGCTTCAGTTTCCTCATCTATATAATAGGGATCACTATACACTTCATAGGATAATTGTAAAGGTTGAGATTCTGCCCTGGCTTATCTTCTATTACCATCACCATCATTTAAACATTCTTTCCCCCTAATTATAAATTATAATTATAAATCCCCATCCTGAAATGAAATGACATGCTCTCCATTCTCACTGTCCTTCTCCCCCTTCAGCTGGCCTTGTTACATCTTGTCCCTTTCACCCTTCCTTGGCTTGGGTGATCATAATTAGAATCCCGTTGCTGGGACGTCACAGTTAGGCCCAGCCCTGGGCTTGCGGTCAGAGGGAAGAGGCAGGAGCCCAGGTCTGTGCTGAGCCACCTGTCCATCTCCTTTTGATATGTCGTAGCTCTGTCTCAGGTCCTGAAGACTTAGACCAACTGTACAGATGGGGAAATTCATCTTCTAGACCTAGCTACCAGAGGCCATCCCGGCACCTAAACTGGGGTGTCTAGCAGCAGACTTGGCAGTTAAGGCCTGGAGCCCTGCCCACTCTCCCTGGTCAGTCTTCTATCTGTGAAATGGGCATCCATTCACTTTTCAGAAGGCACAGGCACTGAAAACAGCAGATCTTGGTTTGAATCCTGACCCTTCCATGGGTCCTGCAGAGCCTGGGGTCTCCCTGCACCTCAACAATGGAATGTCTGAAAGAGCTTTGACAACTAGCGTGCGTTCTACTCGCTGGGCTTCCCCTTGCTCACTCCCAAAGGTTGTGCATGGAAGGCACCTGTGCGTCACCCCCACGGACAGGCTCCAGCTCCACGTGAGGAGACATGAGGAGGGGTCCAGCTAGGCCCCTCGACTCTCTCCCTGATCAGCATGTCAGGTCAGTGTGCACAGCACAGCCCCAGGGCGGAACTGCAGGGCTGGCCTGATCTGGGAGAGAAAGCCTAGAGTGAGGGTCCACTGTCCCCATGCCTCCTTTGGCCCCAACTAGCCTAACCCTGCCTCTGGCTTGTTTTCCTCCTGGCTGCCATTACGATACTTTTTATGAGCCTGTTAAGTCTTTAATGATGCCTGGTTGTGCAGCTGGCTTAAGGCTTAATCCCCAGCAATAGGGCTTTATTGGATAAATGGTTAATAATCACTTGTCTGCAGGGATTGGGGAGGTTTTGTTGAGGCCCGTGATTCTCCAAAGCCCCGCGTGGACTGTGACGTGGCCTGTGACCGAGGCAGCACTGCTCGGGGCCGGGGTGCTGTACGATTGGGCACCACAGGAGCTGGGCAGGCCTGAGTTTGTAGGTGAGCCTTTCTGCGACCTCCCGAGAAGAGAAGACCCTTGTTCGGTGCTCTGGGCCTATCTTGATCTGCGCCTGGCTCGGGCGATCTCCAGGCTCTCTTCAAATGTGTGTCTCCACCCACTCCGGTTTTGCTTTCCTGTCTTGCCATTAACAAGCTGTGTGACCTTGAGCAAGTCTCCGGACGCCTCTGAGCCTTGGTTTCCTCATCTACCAAATGAAGAGGTTGGAAGAGATGACCTTGAAGGCGCCATGTGGCTCTCCACATCGGTGTTCTGTAAGCCTCAGTGTCCCAGACAGAGGCCCCTCTCTCCAGCTCTCGGGTATGTCACGGAAGGCTGTGCGTGGCAAGAGACCAGCAGCCCATCGGATTAAGTACTTAAGCTGCTGTGCAGAGAATTGGGTCAGCTGTAGTCACAGGGCAGGGAGTACAGAGGGAATCCGCAGAGCCCCTCGTGGCCCTCGATTTTATCCCCTGGTTTGGGATTTCTCCCAGCTCTGGGCAGGACACACAGTAAGCATTGAAAAGAGAAGCCTCATTGGCAGGACTCTGAAAAGACTCTTCCAGGTGTAAAACCATCAAGGAGCCAGGAGTTACTCACAGGTGAAAACAGTGAGAACAGAATTCTTCCTGGTTTGCCTGTGGCTGGGGCCATGCCATCCACCCTGATTCGGCTTTGACTTGATAGACTTCCGTGAGATCAGGACCCGACTGTTTGAGGGGCAGGGTGTTACTGGGGCCTGGGCACCTGGGTCACACAGACCTGGATTGGAGTCTCATACCACCACCACTCACTTCCAGGCTGTATGGTTTGGGCAACCTCCTTCAAACCTGAGATTCTTTAAGGTAACGTCAGAAACACCTCTTGAACAGCACAACCGTGTTGGTTCCAAACTGTAAAGCACCTGGGCGCAGGCTCCTACTAGGCACTGATCGTTACTCTGGGAGGAATTCACTGTCAAGGTACCTGTGACATGCTTTAGACTCGAGGTCATAATGTGCTGACGGCAGGCGGGTGTGGCTTACTACGGATGACAGGATTTTGAATTATTTTATCTGAAAAATAAAAAGATAAGAAAAGGCACGAACAGAGCAGCACCACAGATTTGGTGGCACTGCCCTGCACACTTGCAGCTTCAGGATTAACATCTGCTGAGACACAGTTTTCTGTGTTGCCCCAGACTTCGCTCCCTCCCAGGATCCTGAGAGCCTGGCATGGTGGCAGGCACTTAGCAGGGCTCAGTTCCCACGTGTACAGGATATGAAGGAATGGGATTTGTCTTTTCCTGTACTGTGCCTAAGTGGACACCTGCTCTGCTTTTCTTCCAGATCTTCCCTGACCCGTCAGACTTTGACCGCTCCTGCAAAGTGAAGGACCGCCTGCCCTCCATCGTGGTGGAGCCCACGGAGGGCGAAGTGGAGAGCGGGGAGCTCCGGTGGCCGCCTGAGGAGTTCGTGGTCCAGGAGGATGAGCAGGACAACTGTGAAGAGACAGAGAAAGACAACAAGGAGCAATAGAGTCCCTGCCGACTCCCTCGGGGCCATACCAGACGGCCACTGTCCCTGAACTGTGTGTTCTTTCCCGTTGTGATGAAGAAGGGAGTGAGCCACAGTAGTTCTGAAAATGTCAAATGATGGCTTCCGTTTTGCACCTGCAAATCACCGAGTTGGGTTTTTTTCTTTCCTTTCTTTCTCTCTTTTTTTCTTTCTTTTTTTTTTTTT
>PJEM01007114.1:80770-100863 GCA_004023845.1 Helogale parvula | reverse complement strand
TGCATATCAGCATAAAAAAAGTAAAATCTTTGATTGTATAATTGTTTAAGACTGGCCAGGATTCATTTTTTGTCTTTCAAGGAATTCAACCAACTCAAAAAAGTGACATATGGGCACCATGTGGTGAGGCAGGAGGAGGTGAAATGAGGGCTGGCCTTTATTTTATGACACAGAAATGATGCTAATGGGCCCAGACACTAGAGAAATAGTGACCAGTAACGTCATCTTGGGGCTGAGGAAAAGGGGGATTAAGAATGTCAGAGCAGCTGTTCAGCCACTCTCCTACTCATTCAGTTCATGTGCACAACACTGTAAAACTAAGGCAGAAATTTAAATTACTATGAATGGAAACAACTGATCAAAAAAGTGAAGACTGCCATATTTTAAGGGAACTTCTTTGTAAATAAATTCTCTCTCCCCTCTTTTAAAAAAAATTTTTAATGTTTTTTATTTATTTTTGAGAGACAGAGAGAGACAGCGTGAGCAGAAGAGGGTCAGAGAGAGAGGGAGACACAGAATCTGAGGCAGGCTCCAGGCTCTGAGCTGTCAGCACAGAGCCCGATGTGGGGCTCGAACCCACAGACTGTGAGATCATGACTGGAGCCAAAGCTGGACACTTAACCGATTGAGCCACCCAGGCGCCCTGGGAACTTTTTATTGCCTTAAATAAAATCCCTCATCCTTCCAGAATGGGCAGTATGTATCAGTGATGTACCCACGTTTTTAACTGACTGAAGAACTACATATATGACAGTAACTTCAAATAGTAAAAGTCAACCTTGATCTAAGTAAAAAATAAATTCAAAACCTTTGTTCCAAAACAAGACATGTAAAATCTTAGCACTGTGCTATCATTCACAGGATAATCTTCTCTCCAAAGTACTAAGTTTACAAAGTCACATGTCTTCATTTGTGAGGAATTTCAAAAACATGTCTATACTTTAACTCAGTAGTTTCATTTCTAGAAAAGTCATTCTATAAAAATAATCTAAAATTCAGAAAAGGCTTTACATTCAGTTATTTCTAATAGGAAATATTAGAAACAACCTAATATTTAACTTCTCACCAAAATAATGTTTATATCTATTAGTTTTTCTTAACAAAAACCCTGTTCCTTCCCAGTGTTCATTTGTATAAAAAGTACCACATTCATTCAGTTACTCAAAGCTACATCCCTAACACCCCTTTCACTCTTCTTCCTCTCACATCTCACATCCGAGTTACCACGGTCTCCCACTGCGTCCACCCAACAAATCCCACTTCTACTCTCTTTTTCTGGGACCATCTTAGAGCAAGCTGCCATCATCTTCTGCCTGTTTTACTTTAACAACCTCTTAACTCATCTTGTTTCCACTTGACCAACACAGCCACCTGCCCTTGTCACAGTTTGCCGTCTATATAATAGCTATGGCGGCTTTGCAAAAGGAAATTTGGATCTACTGTTCTTGTTTCTAGTGGCTTTCAATTACATTTAGATTATAATAATCTAAATTCTTACCATGCTAAATAATGCCCCATATAATCGGAGACTCCACACACTTCTCTGACCTCTGTTGCCACCCACTCTCTTCTCCACACTAGTTTCCTTATAATTCTAAGATCACCCTAAGCACCTTGCTATCTCCGGGCGTTTGATTTTTATTCCTTTTATCATTTATTTTTGTTATTTTAGAGAAAGTTAGCAGGGAAGAGGAAGAGAGAGAGAGAGGAAGAGAAAGAAGGAGGGGGAGAAGGGGGAGGAAAAAAGGGAGAGGGAGAGGGAGAGAGAGAATCTTAAGTAGGCTCCATGGCGACTCAGGTCTCGATCCAATGACCCTGGGATCGAGACCTGAGCAGAAATCAAGAGATACTCAAACAGATGAACCACCCAGGTACCGGTCTCTGGGACTTTGCGTTGCAGTTCCTTCTACTAGAAATGTACTTTCCCTAGAAATCTGCAAGGCTCACTCCCTCACTGCTTATCTATTTATATACCTTATTCAGACAGAACCTGCCCCAAGAGCCCTAGGAAAAGCAGGGTCCAATCATTCTCTACCCTTTTATCATGCCTCATTTTCCTCAAGGCTCTTCTTCCTACCCAATACTAAGCTGTGCATATATTTACTTTCCTTCTATCCCATGGAAAGTTAGAAACTCTCGAGTACAAAGGGGTTGGTTTACTCACTACTACATTCCCAAACAGTGCCTGGCAGACATTAAAAGCTTAAGATATATTTGTCAAATGTTGCATGAATACTAAATTCTTGTGGGGAAAAAAACGAGAAAACCATTTACTATTTAAGACATGTTTCAAATAGCAAAGGAAAAGCTAACATTATAATATAAACTGACAAAATATTAATAAAATATCTTATACATAGCATACAACACAGAAAAAAAGACATAAGAAACCATACCCCCAAAAAAATGATTATAGTAATTGCCTCTAGAAATCACTCAAGGTTCTTAAAATTTTCATTTTCTTCTTTTACCTATCTTAACCTTGAAGGATAACTGAAGGGCAAAACTGCCCTTACTCTCAGAACTAACAAAACAAAACAGAACAAAACAAAACAAACAAAACCCTTTGGCCTATAGAAAGTTTACACCGGAAAAACCTGAAGGTTATTTTTTCTTTCTTTTATTTATTTTGAGAGGGAGAGGGAAAGCGGGAAAACCATCACAAGCAAGAGAGTGGCAGAGAGAGAAAGAGAGAGGAGAGAATTCTGACTTGGAGCTCAGTCTCACTGAACCAAAAGATCTTGACCCGAGCAGAAACCAAGTCAGATGCTTAACCAAATGAATCACCCAGGCACCCCTCTCAAGGTTATTTTTCAATGTAAATTGAAGTTTCTCAATTACTAGGAAGATAGTGCAAGCTGTTACACAAACTGAGTCCATTTTAAGAGTCAAGGGGTTCCAAAAGTAATTTACAAGTGTTAATTGAGCTACACTAGGTGTAAACTGAGACTTATTTTGGGGAAACCATCCTACCCATTCAAGCACAATAAAGTTCTACGTCGTTAGGACAATCTTAAAACCTCCCAAACCAATCTATCTCATCTCGACTTCTGCTACAAAACCTACCACAGATGCCACACTAAGCTGACTACTGGCCATCCCATTAAGAATGCCTCTGACTTTTAACTTCCTAAAAGGCCTTTTGCTCCCCTACTCTGCATAAAGTCCTATACCTTCCAACTTAGTACCACTTCCTCAATGAAGTGACTTCTCCCTTTCCCATACATAGTATATTTCTATCTCTTATCAAAGGTTTTTAGGGGTGCCTAGGTGGCTCAGTCGGTTTGAATGTCTAACTTCGGCTCAGGTCATGATCTCTTAATTTGTGGGTTCAAGCCCCGCATTGGGCTCTGTACTGACAGCTCAGAGCCTGGAGCCTGCTTCAGATTCTATGTGTCTCTCTCTCTCTCTGCCTCTCGTCTGCTCAAGTGCTCTCTCTCTCGCTCGCTCTCAGAGTCTGTGTCTCTCTCTTTCTCTGCCTCTCTTCCCCTGGTCTGCTCATGCTCACTCTCTCTCAAAAATAAATAAACATTAAAAAAAAATGTTCTTAACCTTGAGTCGATGAATGGCCTAATAAAATTTATGACATTTAGAAATTACATGTAGACACTGGGTATATGCTCTCTTTTGAGAAGAAAGCACTGTGACTACATTCAAATTCTAAAAGTAATTCATAATGCAAAAGGATAAGAATCATTGCTTTATCATACCAATTTATATTACATTTGTTTATTTATTGATCTTTTTTACCACTCTGTGAGATTTTTGTAAGTTTATTATTTTGAGAGGGGAGAGAGAGAGAGAGAGAGAGCACATGCATGCACACATGTGCAACTGGGGGAAGGGAAGACAGAGGGAGAGAGAGTCTCAGGCAGACTCCACACTGTCAGTGCAGAGCCTGACATGGGGCTTGAACTCACAAACCATGAGATCATAACCAACAGAGCCACCCAGGTGCCCCACTCTGTGAGTTTCTTTAAAGCACCTTAACTGCAGGATAAGAAATAAATGGTATGAACTGAAATATATTTTTTTAAATGTTTTTTTATTTATTTTTGAGAGAGAGACAGCATGAGCAGGGGAGGGTCAGAGAGGGAGGGAGACACAGAATCTGAAGACAGGCTCCAGGCTCTGAGCTAGCTGTCAGCACACAGCCCAATGCAGGGCTCGAATCCACGAACCATGAGATCATGACCTGAGCCGAAGCCAGACGCTCAACCGACTGAGCCACCCAGGCGCCCCTGAACTGAAATATTTAAAAGAGATGTCTGATTGCTCAGTTTTCTCTAAATTCCCTCAGGCTCACTTTAAGACCCCTGAAATCTGCTTCTAATTTTACTAGCTCATCCTTTAACTTTTAAAGTTCCCTCCATTTATAAATTTGAATTAATCATTTAACATAAAAACTTAAATTTCCTAGGGACGCCTGGGTGGCTCAGTCCATTAAGCGCTGACTTCAGCTCAGGCCATGGTCTCAGGGTCTGCGAGCTGGAGCCCTGCGTCTGGCTCTCTGCTGTCAGGGCAGCGTCCACTTTGAATCTTCTGTCTCCGGCTCTCTGCCCCTCCCCCACTCTCTCAAAATTAAAATAAAAAAGTTAATTTTCCTGGATTAAAACCAATGTTCTCATTTCCAAAGTTGTTGACTTTTGTTATGTAATCAAAGGGAAAAAGAAAAGGAATCTTTTGAAATTAAAAAAAGTAAAATTAAAACAATTTTTTTAATATCCAAAAAGAAAAGTAAAACTCAATGTCCTACAAGAACCACAAGACAAGGACCGAGGAGGGCTTGGGGAAGATGAACAGCAAAGAAGATGACAGGTGCATGAGCCCATCTTAAGTCAATGCCTGTCTCACACTCAACGTAACTAAATTAAGATGGTGGGAAAAGGCCTAGTCACCCTTCTTCAATCACATACACCTACTTCAGTTCGGGATTTTACGTTAACTTTTGCCAAAACCCTGTCACGTGCCAATCAAACCGCCGCAGCCGTGACATCAGAGGCTCGTGTGCAAGGCGTCCCACAACCCGAGCAGCAACCACAAGGTACTCACCGTGCCGTACACCGCCGGGGCGGCGGGAGCGAAGAGCCGGTCCTCCAGAGGCTGCTGCGTGGGTCCTCTAGGGATCCTAGGGGAGCGAGTTAAGGAGAAGGGAACTCAAAAATGCATCACAGGACTCTGTCAATGACCCAAGTTCTGTCACATAACTACTAAGGTTACTCATTTACTTCTCCACAAAACTGGAAAACAAATATTTCAAATTTCTTCATGAAATCAATCTCTCCAAGTGATTCCCATGATAAACATTCCATGGCAACCCAAAACAAACAAGCCTCCACACTTCAGGTCCATGATGAGAATCTACCCCCTTCCCTTTCTAGACAAAAAGACCAAGGAAGGATGTATGAGCAGGAGATCCAGGAAAATACATGGCAATTACTAGAAAGGACACAGTCTCTTCTGCTACCCGCACGAGAAGGGTGAATATAATTGTTTTAGCTGCTTCTTTCCCCATATCGCCCAACTGACTCATTAAAAAACAAACAAACAAACAAACAAACACACACAATGGCTCTCCAGCATAACAATTAAAATATTCCAGCATGTGGCCAGGATACTGTTAATAGACGAGACTATCATTTTACTCGGCTTCAAAAGTAAATGACGTGAGCTCCGTCTACCTGGTAATGAGAGGTGATATTCTGCCTCTTTAAGAATGACAACAACAGCAACAAAGAATAGCAACCGGAAGACTAACAGCAATTGTCTCCGCACAGTGGGATCACATAAGTGTACTGAATGTTTCTACAATAAATCTTTAGTATCATTTAAATGCATTTTTTAAGAGGACTAAAAATATAGTAAACCCAAAATGAAACAATGCCTCCTTAAGCCTAACACATCACATTCCTCTCTGATCCAATGGAACACTTTGGAAGACAAAGTGACAGCTGTGATTAATAATTTTATATGAATGACCACAAGTTACAGAAATCTCAATCATTAGAAATTAAATTCTTTGTATGTAAGCAGCAATAGTTTGCTGAGGTTGGAGAGAGAAAATAAAGCAAAAACCACCCATGTTTTAGCCACTCAACATTAATAGCACCAGTCTCTAGACAATTCTTTAAACTAACGACCTCAAACCACAGGTCATGTGGTGTGCTGACAACATCCCCGCACACAAGACACTGACTGAAAATGCTGCACGAAGTAACAAAGCTAGAACAGTTCATACAGGAACTGCTTCATTACAACTTTATGTACGTTTGCAACGTAGAGAAGAACGTAAGACTAACAAGTTCTAGGACAACATTCTTCATTATGAGCTTGTCATTTCTTTCCGAAAGATTATCTTCGGCCGAAATAGAACTTTTTTTGCATGATAGTTCTCCACAGTGCTCACATGATGGCGGAAAGTATGAGGCCATGCCTTCTGCAAAGCCAACTGCTAGTGCTTCTTCTAGCTAGGGCCAATGCTCACCGCCTGAGCTTAAGATCTCAAATGAGAGTTATCAGTACTATGTCCCCAAAGCTGAGACATACCATTTAAACCTTACAAAGGAAGGTTAGGGTTCCTGACTTCTATTAGTTATTTTATTGCCTAACAATATAATCACGAGATGTGTAAAGAGGCAATCATATATTTGGACAGGAGTCCCACTAACAAATGTTCTTTCTCCTGGGCCACAAATGCATAATGTTGATTTTGTTTATTTCACTCTCTGTAAACCACTAACAGAATACGATGGTTGATAAATTGTTTCTTAAAAGACCTTTTGGGTAAAAATTCTTTATTTTAAAACAAAAACATAATTCTGTAAAAAAGAAAACTGAAAACAGAAGTCAGGAGATCTGAATCTAAAATGGGCTGCAAGCCTAACCAACTATGCGGTCTTCTCTGAACCACTGTACAGTATCTCCTATAAACTGACACTCAGCAAGAAGTAACCTGTCCAAGTTAACAAGGCTAAGTACTCAGACCAGGTCAAGTCTTCCTGAATTCTAAAAACCACTCTCTTCTACTACATCAATATGTCACAGATGGAATACTTTATGGCACAGTAAAAAACACTATCACAACCTGGTCAAAATATGGTTGCCCATCTCCATGACAAAACTAAATGAACAGATCAGCTCATAGAAGAGTCAATGGAGTGTCACTCCAAAACTTCTAGAAAGTCCCAAATTCTTGGCCCAAACTGAATCATCTATCTGTCCAATGGCAAATGTACACTTGTTAGTACAGACTTGGCAAGTAATATATCAAAGTGAGTGAGCTTATTTTACAGCCCATTTTTTTCCTTTCACCTATCTTCATAAATATGCTGAAAACCACTAAATTGTACACTTAAAAAGTGTGAATTTTATGGCGTGTATGTTGTAGGTCAATAAAAATTTTAACTTGTGGGGCGCGCCTGGGTGGCTCAAGTTGGTTAAGTGTCCAGCTTCAGCTCAGGTCATGATCTCATGGTTCTTGAGTTCAAGCCCTACATCTGGCTCTGTGCTGACAGCTGACAGCCTGCTTCAGATTCTGTGTCTCCCTCTCTCTCTGCCCCTCTCCTGCTTATGCTCTGGCTCTCGCTCTCTCTCTCTCAAAAATAAACATTTAAAAAAGTTTTTTAAGTTTAACTTATTTTTTTGATTACTTGCAAGTAAGTTAGTTAGCCCCTTTCCAATAAAAACAGCCTCAATAAATCAGTATGAAATAGGCACTACTAGGCATTTTCTCTATAAATAAGGGAAGTCGAAGAAATGACATGCATGTGAAGCTCTTTCCCAACAACATACCTCCTCCTAATTCTGCCCGTCATTAAGCTTATTACCAGCTTTCACCACGTGCTGGATCTCCAGCATACATCACGGGATATTTACTTCTTTACTTCTGAGCTCATGGTAGCAAAAAAAAAAAAAAGCTTCTCAGAGTACCACTTAAAATTCAAACTCAATTAATGAGCAGTGATAATATGCATGTGCGGTGCTCCAGGACATGTCGTTTTTATTTTTTAAATCTCAACACTGAAACACAGTAGGTGTACTCACTTGACACTTCTGTGGTTCAAACTGCTATGAATCATGCATTAGGAAACACAAGCAAAATCATTAGCAAGACCAGAAGGACAGTAGGTGATAATTAAGACTCTAAATAGAAACACAAATACAAAATATTTCTTAATTCTGCAATTTATTTTCTAATAAAAAATAAATGTCAGAAATAAATAAAATTTGAAGATTGAGGAGTATTAAAACACAACAGACTCTAAATTGATTATTAAAGTACTCACTACATGTTCTCCACATTAAATGTCGATTAGAGGCAGATAAAAATTTTTTGAAACACAAAATTTCAAAGAAATCCGAAGATCAATGAGATTACATAATGATCTGAATGTTTCCTGCTTGTATCTGGAAAGAAAGAAGGGACCAGTAATTTTTTAATTTACAGATCTGTCCTGAAATTTCATGAATGATGAGCTCTCATGAGGATGAAGCTTCTTGGTCAACGGCAATTGTATCTGCCTTTGTGTTTGACCTGTAGGCACGACCTCTTCAAAAGGTAGTATTTTAAGAAATTAGAAAACAAGTAATGAAAGTCAACAGAAGTCTTCCTCCAGTATGCTAAAACACTAATGTTCCATTTACAACTCCCAGCTGAATGTTCCTAAACTTTGCCCCAATCCATTATAAGAAAAGCTACTCTCCCAAATCAATGCTCAGCCGTAAGCAATATTTATAGTGACACCCTCAAGTTATTACTGCCTCACCGAAGGTGGAAGCAAAGATACAAATCCCACTGTACAAATTACTTCAGAAAAGACACAGGCAACCAATTTCAGAAGATGAAAACAAATAAATGAACAACATCTTTTACTACATTATTTCTTATTTAAGCTTTATGGCAATATGCTAATATCAGTCAATTACACCTTTCTCCACTTTCTCTTTCTTTCGGGGTTTTTTGGAGGTTTTTTTAGATTTTATTTTGAAGTAATCTCTGCACCCAATGTGGGTCTCAAACCTACAACCCTGAGGTCAAGAGTCATATGTTCTACTCACTGAGCCAGCCACGCATACCTCCTTCTTTCAATATAGTTTTGATAACAAAAAAGGAAAAGAACACGTATTAATATATATAAGGATAAGGGCAAAATTTCTATACTACACCCTGTTTCACATACTATTGCTTTGGAAATAGCCATATTCCATTTAATATTAATTTGACCCATTAAGGAAGGGATATTAAATTAAAGAAATGCATTTAAATAAACTAGTGTATCTTGAAAGTAACCCCTAGAAAGCAAAATTTAACCTACCTTTATAAAGGAGGTGCACTAGTCAAAATGAATAAACACATTGTCTACATAAATGTAATTACAAAAACCAATTCCATGTACAGCAAATTATCCAGATTAATTCGGAAAGTTTAAAATAATATTTTAAGAGAGTCTAAAATTATTATTTGAAATGTTTGAGATGTGCTTCATATAGAAACTGAATAACTGATTAGCTATAGAAAGCCGGCATAAAAAATAATGCCCTCTTGCTGGGACAACTGGATAGGCAGGCAAAAGAATGATGGTGGATTGCTTACTTCACAAAAATTAACTCAAAGTAGATCAAAGACTTAAATGTAAAGGCTATAACTAGAAACTTTCAGAAGTAAACATGGAATAAATCTGCAGGGCCTCATAACTGGCAGTGGGTTGTTAGATATAGCAGCACCAAAATCAAAAACAATAGATAAATCATACTTCAACAAAATGAAAAAGTTCTGTGCATCGAAAGATACTACCAAGAAAATGAAAAAATAACTCAAAGAATAGGGAAAAAATATTTGCAATTCATATGTCTGATAAGAGATTTCTATCTAGGATATATAAAGAACTCCTATAACTCAAAACTAGAACACAAATAACCCATTATTTCAAATGGAGAACGGATCTGAAAAGACATTTCTCCAAAGATATACAAATGGGCAAAAAGTACATGAAAAGATGCTCAGTATAAGTAGTCACCAGGGAAATGAAAATCAAAGCCGCAATGAGATACTACTTCACACCCACCAGGATGGCTATAATCAAAAAGCCAGTGGGTGAGGATACAGAGAAACCTCATATGCTGCTGGTGGGAATGTGAAATCATGAAGCCACTCTGAAAAACGGTCTGTGACAGTTCCCCAAAAGCTGAAACGCTGAGTTACCATATTACCCAGCAATTTCACTCTTGGGTACATACCCACCAAAAATGAAAACACATATCCTTGCAAAAACTTGCACATTAATTTTTATATACATGCACTATTACTCATAATAATGAAAGGAGAAAGACCTCAACTCTCCATCAACTGACGAATGGAAAGCATAAAAAAAATTTGACAATAAAAAGAAATGAAGCACTAATACATGCCACAACACAGATGAACCTTAAAAACATGCTAAATGAAAGGACTCAGTCACAAAAGACCATATATTATATGAGCTGATTTCTATGAAATGTTCACAATAGGCTATAAAGACAGACAGACTAGTAGCTGCCTAGGAGTAGAGAAAATGAAGAGGGCGGAAGCTGATTGGCAAGGGGAATGAGGTCCTTTCTTCTTTAAAAAAAAAACTTTTTTATTGGTTTATTTATTTTTGAGAGAGAAAGAGAGACAGCATGAGCAGGAGAGGGTCAGAGAGAGAGGGTCAAAGTCCCGAGGTTCCTTTCTAAGGAGACGAAAATGTTCTAAAACTGACTGTGATAATAGCTGCACGTATCTGTGAATGCACTAAAAACCACCACACTGTGCACATTAAATGAGTCAATTTTATGATATGTCATATTTTATCACAATAATGTTTTACTTGAAATAACCCTTTCCTACACTGGGAAATGCGTCATAAAAGAAAGACAAGGACTAGGGGCGCCTGGGTGGCTCAGTCAGTTGGACATCTAACTTCAGCCAGGTCATGATCTCACAGTTTGTGAGTTCAAACCCCGCATCAGGCTCTGTGCTGACAGCTCAGACAGAGGCTGGAGCCCACAAGCGGTTCTCTCTCTCTCTCTCTCTGCCCCTACCCGACGCATGCTCTGTCTCTCTCTCCTTCAAAGGTAAATAAACACTAAAAATAAATAAATGGAACCCTCAGAGGGTAACAGTAAAGTAACCTCAGCTGATTGCTACTAATGTAGGTGATACCAACCAGAGAGAGAGCCCATCGAAAACCCAAGCATAAAACTGAGCTGAAGGGTGACGCGTGGGTGACTCAGTCACTTATATAATGGACTCAGGTTATGATCTCATGGCTCATGTGTTCAAGTCCCAAGAAGGGCTCTGCACTGTAGTGCTCAGCCTACTTGGGATTCCCTCTATCTCTCTTTCTCTCTGCTCCTACCCCACTTGTGCATGCACACACACACTCTCTCTCTCAGAATAAATAAATGAAGGCAAAAACAAACAAAACGGTGCTGATTAGATTAATGCATATTATTAAAAAAGATGAAATAGACTAGACAGGACTGAATTAATTTAAAATTGTCAGGCATAGACATCAAGCATGTAAAATGTCCCACAAAGAATGATACCCTAAATGATTCTACTCAGCAAATACAGAAACCTTAGGAGTCAAAAGGTTAGTAACTCTGTATAGACAAAAGCAAAACAGGAACTGTATTCTCAAACCCAAACAATACGACAAATCTACCCCTGCTTTAACTCTGGACTCTATAACAAAATGTATTTTAAAAAAAAGATACCAATGTTCTATGAAAACCAAAATTTTCTTCATAGCTCTGTATCATTTGCCACTGAAACTGCAGAAAAATAAAACTAGCCATTTTCTACTTTCTTTCAATTCAATGTTGGACTGTTAATTTAGGTCCGAAACCCCATATTGGAATTCAGAAGCAGGGTCTACGGGCCACACCCCTTAGTGAAATACGTTGATCTCTACTGTAAAATACATAAATACTCAAACTTCTGGCTTTCTAGCCAGAGTTTTTGCTAATTTATGAGAAAAAATGAGTTTTTCAGACACTTATGATTCTGGAATTGCAAAGTGCAAAAAGCCTATACTTTCTTTTCCATTGTATTTCTGCGCAAATTTGTTTCTAGAAACCGCTATATGAATGTTAACTAGGAACTATTAAACTGTTACTTTTTTACAAGTATGAAAACATTAATTTCAAAGTGCTTGACCAGAAAAGCCCTTGCTCTGGCTTTCTACTAACTCAGAAACTGATTTCCTGACAGTCACATTTAAGTTTAACCAAAAACGTAAGCTACTTAGATAGGAGGGGTGAGGGGGAGGGGACCAATTCTGTGAAAGAACATGGCTGCTGACCATGCTGTTACTCCTTCTACTCAAGACAAAAACACAAACTTTCTGAGACAAAAGGATATACATATGAAAAATGAATATACTCAACAAATTTCAAACCTAGCTTTTAGTTCTCGAGTTTTTAATCCTAAAACGAATATTTAAGTGTTATACTAACACACAATTCAGATTAAAACAACCCATGTGACAAAGAAAAGGCAGAAGGTAACAAAGTAGACCTCTTCCTTCAAAAATGTCCACCTTGGAGAAATTTCATTAAGAAAGATGAAAGGCAGTGGCACCAGGGTGGCTCAGCTGGTTAAGTGCCTGACTCTTGGGTTCGGCTCAGGTCATGATCTCGCAGCTCTGTGGGCTTGAGCCTAGCATGGGACTCTGTGCAAGCGGCGCAGAGCCTGCTCGGGATTCTTTCTTACTCCCTCTCTCTGTTCCTCCCCTACTCATGCTGTTTCCTTCTTTCTTTCTCTCTTTTTCTCTTTCTTTCTCTCTCAAAAAACAAAAAAAGATGAAATGCAATTGGCAATTCCATTTGTATCCTACATCTGAATCACTCAAATGGCCTTGGATAAAAACCAAATAAAATACAGTGATATGCCAGATTCCTCTGGATATGGATCCAGATAATAATGAGTAAGGAACACACATTTCACAGATTTCAAAGTCCTCCTCCAAAAAAGAACTGAATTAGCTGGCCATTCACATATGACAAAAGTCAGCGTTCACTGGTAAAACTCTAAAATTTTCAAGAACCTGACATTTACCTGAACTGGTAGAGCATTTTTAAAACGTTGTACGAAGATGAAATCATAATTACAAAGTTCTGAAACTCTACTAGTAGAACTCAGATTTAAAAATAACCATGGCAGGGATGCCCAGATAGCTCGGTCAGCTGAATGTCCCACTCTTTTTTTTTTTTCTTTAATGTTTATTTTTGAAAGACAGCATGAGCAGGAGAGCGGCAGAGAGAGGAGGAGACACAGAATCTGAAGCAGGCCCCAGGCCCTGAGCTGTAGCACACAGCCTGACACAAGGCTCAAGGCCACGAACCATGAGACCATGACCCGAACCAAGGTTGGACCCTTAACCAGCTGAACCACCCAGGTGCCCCTGAATGTTCTGCTCTTGATTTCAGGTCGGGTCATGATCCCAGTGTTGGGATTGAGCCCTGCATTAGGTTATACCCTGACAGCGCAGAGTCGGCTTAAGATTCTCTCCCCTGCCCCTCTGCCCTGTTCACACATTTTCTCTCTAAATAAAAGAGTAGAGGGGTGAAGGAAAATAAACAAAAAATGGCTTACAAATGCTTTATCATGAGCAGTGACATAGACAGTGGTACTATTTACCAAAACCAGGAAGGAACAGGTTGAAGTAGGGGTGAGAAGGAAACCGAGAGTACTGAAATGCCTACTGAAAATGCCAGGAGATATAAATACAAAAATTGGATACACGAACATGCAATTAGGGCTAAAACTCTAACCTAAAGATACAAAAGTTTCAAAATTCATTAACATGAAAATAATCTTAAACCCAAGAGAAAGAAAGGAGGCAAAGGACCTCAGACCTGAGGGTGAGACAACGGAGAAATCAGAAAAGGACCCTGCCGTTGGCACTAAGGTGGGAAAAAACCCAACGGATGCCGTGGTACTGTGGTGGCCACGGGCCACATCACTACTTAGGGGAGTGAACATGGAGTCCAGAACACTCCCTTTACACTCTTACCGCTGACACACCTGGACAAAGAGAACCAACTCACCAGCCCTCCAGAAAAGTGCTGAGAAACAAGTTTCAGAGCACACAGGCTGTTCTACTTAGACCATGTTATGATAAAAACCACCTCAGTATTAAAAAGGGGAAGACAGGCAACTGCCTGGCTCAGGTAGTGATCCCAGGGACAAGGGATGGAGCCCCAGGTCGGGCACTACACTGACAGGGCGGAGCCTGCTTGGGATTCTCTCTCCCTCTCTCTGCCTCACCCCTGTTCATGTGCACACATGCTCTCTCTCTCTAAAATAAATAAATGAACTTTAAAATATACATGAATAAATGGAAACTATTCTGGCTACAGTGAAACTTAAGAGCTTAGCTATCACGGTGGTTACTTTAAAAAATAATTTTGAGGGGCACCTGGGTGGCTCAGTGGGCTGAGCATCCAACTCTTGATTTCTACTCAGATCATGATCCCAGGGTTGTGGGACTGAACCTCAAGTCCAGCTCTGTGCTGAGCAGAGAGCCTGTTTAAAATTCTCTCTCTCTCTCTCTCTCTCTAGGGGCACCTGGGTGGCCCAGTTGGTTAACCATCTGACTTTGGTTCAGGTCATGATCTCACAGTCCAGAAGTTCAAGCCCCGTGTTGGGTCCTAAGCTGACCACTCAGAGCCTGTCTCCCTCTCTCTGCCCCTCGCCCACTCATGCACTGTCTCTTTCTCCAAAATGAATAAACATTAAAAACAATTTAAATAAATAAGTAAATAAAATTATCTCTCTGCCCCTCTCCCCTGCTTCCTCTCTCTCTAAAAAATAAAAACCACATTTGTATGTGTGTATGGTCACAAGTCTCACTGGTAAAAGAGAATATGAGTTCTGAGGCTGCAGGGCAGGGCATGCCGCAAAACAGCCGTACTCTCAATGTGTTTGCCAGATGTACAAAATTTTATTAATGAAACAAGTGATACCATTAATGTTAAGCATTACTACAGCTATATGTACATATACAAGGCATAAAATCATTTTGAAAACTTTAATTTTTTTAAAGGAGGAGGGGAGTGATCATTATTTTGCGACTGGTAAGGAAAGGAGACTGGATAAAAGCAAAGTTATACTCGGTATATTCAGCTATATATATACAGTTATAGTAAGATATTTAAGTTTTCTGACTTAGGTTTTAAGTATCAAGGTCACTTTGACACCTGAAGTAGGTTCCTAGATAGCTTGGTAAAGAAAAGTTAACACAGACCTTAAAGGTAGATAAAAGGGGGGGGTTGGAGGGGTGGGCACCTGTGTGGAATGGTGGGTTAAGAGCCTGACTTTTCCTTTTGGCTCAGGTCATGATCTCACGGCTCTGACTGTGTAGGCTCTGTGCTGGAAATGGAGTCTCCTTAAGATTCATTCTCTGGGGTGACTGGGTGGCTCAGTAGGTTAAGCATCTGACTTCAGCTCAGGTCATGATCTCGTAGGTTCATGGGTTCGAGCCCCACATCAGGCCCTGTGCTGATCGCTCAGAGCCTGGAGCCTGCTTCAGATTCTGTGTCTCCCTCTCTCTTGGCCCTTCCCCCACTCATGCTGTCTCTCCCCATCTCTCAAAAATGAATAAATGTTAAAAAAAAAAGGGGGGGGGGAGGGCTCATTCTCCCTAACACCACTGCTGCCACCAATCACCCAATCCAACACCTGCACACACACTCTCTCTAAAAACAAACAAATAAAAAAAGCTGGCTCCACACTCAGCACAGAGCCCAACACAGGCTCAACTTCATGACCATGAGATCATGACCTGAGCTGAAATTAAGAACTGGATGCTTAACTGAATCACCCAGACACCCCAAGAAATCACCTGTCAGTAACAGCCATGTGTGAGGTCTAAAATAATCCTGGTTCTATAGAATACATGTACAATCTATTATTCAGAAAATGATCACGTAATTTACTTATTTATATAATCTGGCTTACAAACATATTGGGTTTTTTTTAAGTTTTTTAATATTTTTATTAAAAAATGTTTTAATGTTTATTTATTTTTGAGAGAGAGAGAGACACAGAGTGTGAACGGGGAAAGGGGCAGAGAGATAGGGAGACACAGAATCAGAAGCAGGCTCCAGGCTCTGAGCTGTCAGCACAGAGCCCAATATGGGGCTCGAACCCACAAACTGTGAGATCATGACCTGAGCTAAAGTCAGTCACTTAACTGACAGAGCCACCTAGGTGCCCCTATTTTTTTTAATTTATTTTAATGTTTATTCATTTTTGAGAGACAGAGAGACAGAGCATGAGTGGGGGAGGGGCAGAGAGAGACAGAGACACAGAATCCAAAGCAGGCTTGTCAGCACAGAGCCCGATGCAGGGCTTGAACTCATGAACCGTAAGATCATGACCTGAGCCAAAATCATGCTTAACAAAATGAGCCACCCAGGCGCTCACCCCTAAATTAATTTTTAAGTAGTCTTTATACCAACATGGGGCTCGAACTCACAACCCCAAGATAAACAGTCACCTGCTCTATCAACTGAGCCAGCCAGACACCCCCAGTTTAACACATATGTAGATAAATATAACTTTTTCTACCGCTGTCTATTTCACTGGTCATTAGGAAGATTACTGGAGAGTGGAGCCGGGAAGAAAACGTTGCTACAACTGGCTGTCAATTTTACTTCTCCATTATAGCTATCCAGTGTTGGGCACTACTCAGTTTAATAAGGTGAATATTTCATTTTATTATGAATTTATGAACATAGAGGCTGAAATACAAGTATAACTGTACATTAAAGATACCAATTTGTGTCACCTTTCTTTTAAGAACTGCAACAAGGGGCGCCTGGGTGGCTCAGCAGGTTGGACTCGTGACTTCCACTCAGATCATGATCTCGTGGTTCGTGGTTTGCTGGGCTCTGCACTGACAGTGCTGGAGCCTGCCTGGGATTCTCTCCCTTTCTTTCTCTGCCTCTCCACGGCTGGCACGCTCACAATAAATAAATAAACCTAAAATAAAATAATAAAAACTGCAACAAGGCTTTTCTTTTCTTTTTTTTTTTTTCAACTCTGGCCCTGGTAGTTTGTTTTTCCATTATTTTATCTTATTTATTCCTTGCTTTAATATACCATGGATTGGAGGAGGCTTACAACAAAAAAAATACATACAGAATATTTAAATCAAAGTAAATGAGCAAATATACCAAAGACTAGCAGACTATAAGGTCTCACAATATTGCAAAATAAGCTC
The DNA here is from genome assembly GCA_004023845.1 of Helogale parvula. Taxonomy (NCBI): domain Eukaryota; kingdom Metazoa; phylum Chordata; class Mammalia; order Carnivora; family Herpestidae; genus Helogale; species Helogale parvula. The sequence goes on along the minus strand of PJEM01007114.1, from coordinate 83,614 downwards.
AAAGATGCTTATCACAGGATTGGTGAACCTAAAATTAACAGAAACATGATACTTTTCACATATAAATAGGTTTAAAACATCTATGCTGATATCTAGAATATGCTTTGCCCCAAATAGATCATTTCATCATAATAGTTACTGTACAACTTAATTGAAAGAAGGAAGAAGCAAGCTCAAGATAGACTATGTAAAAGTGACAAATTACTTTTTAATTCATATTCAAGTAACTTCTATTTAAATAACAAATTCCTTTTAGAATTGAGGCCATGGCAATTAGCAGAGTTACCAAGTTTCTTAGCATACATAAATAAAATACAATATGTACGGATGCAAGTATATATTTATATAGATACAAAGTCTTGTCGTTCTCATATTTAACTTACACCAACTCAACCAGGCCACAGGGAGGGCTGAGGGGAACAGAAATACAGGGAAATGTGCTCACTGCTGACTCTTGCCTTTCCACTCAGGGAACATATGCTCCAGAGTCAGCATGAGATGTGAGATCTAAACTCACTAATATCTTTGGTTCTCAAAGTATGACTCTAATATTGGAGTACCTGTTCGTTATATAACCTGGCTTCTAAATAATGTTGAATTATCTGGTGCTCAAACAGGGAATAAATACAACCTGGAAGAAAAAGGGACTATGCTGGACTTACTGAAACACAATATGGTGATATCTGACATCACACCTTTTTTAAAAGAGACTTCTGTACGGCGCTTGGGTAAGCATCAGACTTCAGCTCAGGTCATGATCTCGAGGTTCGTGGGTTCGAGCCTGGCACACTGTTAGGTAGTAAACGAGTTGGTTGTCATGTGTGATATCTGCTCTACCCCCCTGGGGAGAGGGGTCGTCTGCTTGTCATTACTGAGAGGAGAGCGGTACCATCATTAATATGTAGGGACCAGAGACGCTTAATGTAGTACAGTTCAGTACAGTTTTACTGACAGTGCAGAGCCCACTTCAGATCCTCCGTCGTCTTCTCTCCCAGCCCCTCCCCCACATGCACACACACATACTCTCTCAAAAATAAAAATATTTTTTCAAAATTTATTAAAAAAAAAAGACTTTTTAAAAGTTTATTTTGAGAGAGAGAGAGAGAGAGAGAGAATGAGTTGAGGAGAGGGAATCCCAAGCAGGCTCCGCACTGTCAGCGTGGAGCCCAACCACAGGGCTTCATCCCATGAACCTTAAGATCATGCCCTGAGCTGAAATCAAGAGTCCGATGCTTCACCGAGTGAGCCACCAAGGCGCCCCCATAAGAGTGTTTTTTGTTTTTTTGTTTTTTGAGAAACAGAGAGAGGCAGCGCGAGCAGGGGAGGGTCAGAGAGAGAGAGGGAGACACAGAATCCGAAGCGGGCTCCAGGCTCTGAGCTGTCAGCACAGAGCCCGAAGCAGGGTTCAAACTCACGAACCGTGAGATCAGGACCTGAGCCAAAGTTGGACGCTTAAACCGACAGAACCATGCAGGAGCTCCAAGAGGATGTTTTATATTAAGTAAATATCATCTTACATATAACTGTTAATATTAACTGACATTAAACCTAAGAGAAAAGCAGGCCATGCAGACAAATGTTTTATGTGATTATGAATATGAAAAAAAGAGAATACGAACTCTGATGTCGAGATGCTAGATTCAAATCCTGACTAGCTATATGATTTGGGGCAAGTTACTTAAACTTATTATGACATGATTTTATTATCATGTATTGGGTAAAAATGAAAATTAAATAAAACATATAATGTGTGGGATACAATCCCTAACAAATAATTTAAGTATAGCACCTAAATTAATAAATTACAATAGAAAAGGTTTTTTTTTTTCCTGTAAAAGAATTACTTGGGGCGCCTGGGTGGCTCAGTCAGTTAAGTGTCCGACTTCGGCTCAGGTCATGATCTCGCGGTTTGTGGGTTCGAGCCCCACGTCGGGCTCTGTGCTGACAGCTCAGAGCCTGGAGCCTGCTTCTGATTCTGTGTTTCCCTCTCTCTCTGCCCTTCCCCTGCTCATGATCTATCTCTGTCTTTCAAAAATAAATGTTAAAAAAAGTTTTAAAAAAATTACTTCATTAAAATAACAAGAACTAATAAATGATAGCTTTAATTGTGGAGATGATCTAATTCAGTGTTTCTAAACTTTATGGTCTCAACACCTTTATACTTAAAAAATTATTAAGGAACCTAAAGACCTTTTGCTTAAATGGGTTATATCACAAGAGAAATTAAAACTAAGAAAATGTTTGAATATTAAGTTATTCTGAGATAACAATAAAACAGCTACATGTTAATATAAATAACATTTTTACTTTAATTTAGAGGACAGAGTGGCATTGTTTCAAATTTCTACAACCCTCTTTAATGTCTAGTTTAATAGAACACCAGCTGAAATTTTAAGATGTCCTTCGGCATTTTGTCTGTTGCAATATGTTATTTTGAAGTCTACGAAGAAAATCTAATCTCATACTAATACATGTTTTGGAAAAGGGAATAGTATGTTAACAGCTTTTCCTGATAACTGTACATATGAACCAAAACTTGGCAAGTGCCAGTTTTTAATTAGATGCAATATGGAATCTAAAACCATATTTTTAAAGTTTATTTATTTTGAGGGAGAGAACGAGCACATGGGAAAGGGCAGAGAGAGGGAGAGAGGGAATCTCAAGTAGGATGGAGCCCAATAACCAGGAGATCATGACCTGAGCTGAAATCAAAAGTTGGATTAACCAACTGAGCCACCCAGGCACCCTGAATCTGAAATCGTATGAACTTTATGTTTACATTAAAATTAATTGTTCTATATTGCATTTTATCTTTTTATAAGAAACTCTTTTTTTTTTTTTTTT